>BGZK01000766.1:0-290905 GCA_005406025.1 Eumeta japonica
TTGCAGAGTAAGCCAGTCGGATGTAACCGTACGAGCTACATACACATATTTATAAATCAAGAAATTGTATCGATTAATATTACGCTGTTAATAGTCATTTTCCGACGACTCAAACATACTTGGCCTACCGTCATGCATCTATGCCTAGAAATTATACAATAAAATTTATCGATAATTCATAAGCGAAATTTTTATACGTTTGAGGATTGGCTCTCACAAGGGAATCGCTTAAAAGTTAAAAGTATCGTTTGAGGTATATTTTTTCTTTGATATGGATGATGGTATAAGAGCTAGCAACGTCTTGGGAAAACAAGACTTTCAGGTCAGCTGATTTATTGATATGTCGTCTCTCTTGCTCTTTGGGTTAGGGTCTGGGCACATCTGGCCGGCGGTGGCAGTTGCGTTTACCTGTGCGCATCCTATCTGTACAGGTAATGATACTAACTTTTCAAATCATTTTAAGAAGGTTCATTTTAATATTTTAACTTTAGATAAGCTTAACAAACATCCATCTCTTATTGCCAGACATTTTTGTCATTGCTAACAATGACCAGACGCCAATTTTGATTTATTTTTTGAATTAAAAATTCAAAGTATTTCAGTTTGCCTGTAATTTTAATATTATGTTGTTTAAGTATGAGAAGAAACCTAAAAGTGTTACCGAACACTAATTCAGTTGTTAAACCGTGTATGCGACAAAGTCCTGAAAATTCGTATAGTATGATACTATTGGATAAAGAGAAAACAATTACAGAATAATTGCTGAGAACAGAGATGAAAAACCCTAATTAGACAAGGTGATTAAAAAATATTTAAATAATTTGATTTATAATCATTTTTAATATTTGGCTAATACACGGTATTAATACTAATTTATATATATATATATGTTGTATCTTTCAGAACACTTTTTACAAAATTTTAAATATAACTTATTCTTAAAAAAATTTTTCCGATGTTTGAACTTTTCACATGTTTGAGATTTATCCATGTAAACCATAAAATATGTTTATGTCAGAAGTTTAGTATTATTTCAAGTGCAATATCTTTTATAGTTTTTAAACGAAATGTCGTACAAAAGTTTTGTTATTCGTTTCATTTTTATTTTTGAGATTGGACTGATAAAAATGTCAGACCACAAGAGTTCGTGTATTGAGAACAAAGTGCGTCCGCATGTGTGTTGAGGTTGTATCAAGGTTTCGTTACTGCACTACACGCAACGCCCGCCCTCAGTCTCTTATGTCAGATTGAGAAGCCTGGACCATGAGGTAGAGGCACTGTCAGCCAGGCTTCTATCAAATTGTTTGATTGGAAAACTCTTATTGGAACACGATGTATTAAAATAAATTCAGTCCCTGTTTCCTAATACTTTTTTTATTTCATAGAGTTTCTTGAGCTTATAAAGTGTAACAATGCCTTGAAATTGAGATATGTATTTACTAAGTAATTTACATTTCTTTCATAAATTGGTGATTTAATGACAGTTAGTGAACGAGATTGTCATTTTAATAGTCTCATAATTTGTGTTGATTGAAAGTAAGACAACTTTTTGAAACTCGTTTCGAGTTACAAATATTAATGAATAAATTAATAATTAAATCATTTTTTAATTTACTATTTTTCTATAGTACAATTTTTCTATATTTGTAGAAAAGTAGAACCTTGCGGAGATTTCGTATGTAAAAGGTCACAAAAGGAAGTTAATTTTATTGTAAATTCGGAATCTATCCGTCCGTCCATAAGTAAAGGCCGTGTCATGTTCTCGGTGACCGTTACTGTTATCAATTTCAAATTTGAATACTTATGAAAAATCTTTTACGTACTTTTTCCATATAAAGCAATCACCTATTTTTTTTAATAATAATAATAATCAATGAACATTTGAAAAATTTCAATTTATTTCTTATATCAAATTCGTACCGTACCTATTTAATTTATGCTTTCGAATTTCTCTAACGGGAGCAAATAGAACCGTGGAAGTGTATGTATAGCAGTGGGGTGATGAAAAGACTTGACACACACACGACGTGAGGTGTGTTGAAAGTGTTTGCGTTGACTCGAAATTTATGTATTTGGAAAAACCTTTGCCACGATTCAAAATATTTTTTTAGTTGACCGCATCAAATTCTTGATATTGATGAGAAAATGCGCAAGGAATATTGCTCGTTTCGTCTATGTAGCTTGCAAACTAAGCGGTCAGAAATAATCTGTGGTCATATAGGGACTGTCATATATATGTACGTATATATTTTATTATTATTACTATATACTTACGCCTATTTTCCAGTAGACATAGACTATAGATTGCCACATGATACAATCTTTGCGTATCTCTATTGCTTCACTAACATCCATCACTCTTTTCATGCAAGTGCGTCGCTTTCAGATGTTTAAAATTTGCCTTTTTTTTTAATATGCCCCTTAAAATCCTACGTACATATGTAGGAAAACTTAAACAGAGCATTAGTTGTTTGCAGTAACCAAATAAAATAAAAACGAAAGATAAACTAAAGGAAAAAAGCTTTAATTACACATTTTTGACTAATCCATTTTTATATCACTAACGACCCCTTGTTATTTTTTAATATTTCATTCTACGGACTTCTCGATACATAATAACGAGTAGCTCTTGGATTTTTCCTTGCGTCATGGCGTCATGAGCCATCATGCTAGTACTCTGATAGCTAACCGTGTTGGCCGAGGGCTGGTCCGGCTCGTGGTGGTGCAGCGACAGGTGTCGCACGGGGCCCGCCATGCTGTGGTCCAGCTACCTCCATCCGCTGCTCAGCACGCGACCCGCTGGCATTTTAATACCCACTACGGCGTTCACGAATGTTCGCATCGGTTAGTACGTCATATCGATCGAGTTTCAACTAACAGATTGATAACATTATTTTTAGTGTTTTCTTACTGAATTAAAAAGAAGAAAAAAAATCTAAAATGGAATAATTAAATTTTCGCCGAGACCGCGAGAGTATAATAGGATCGGTGATGAATTAATTCTAGTGCTGTACGTTTTTTACGAACGTTTTCATAATAGAAAACTTTATTTTATTCTTTCTCTCACAAAGTTCTTTCAAAAGACAACTTTTGAGAAATTCTTTTAAAGTCTATATATAGCCTTTAACGTACCGTAATACAACCGTTGTAGGATTATACATAATTATTATAGAATCGAAGGACAGGAAAATGCGAGGAAAAGCGAATCGAAACGTACACGCGGTCGGTACGTGCGTTATAAGTCGAGGTAAACATCTGCGGATCGATTCATGATTTATCGAGTCGACTCCGTTATTTATTCAGGGTCACAATGGAAATTGTAGAATCGCATTAGTTTGCGGTCATCGCGATCTCGCGTCTATTTACACGAAGTTTCCGCGTAGAAATCGAATAATCTCCGGAATCCGCGCGATCGCACCGCGCGTTCGTCGGCGAAGTGGGCGCCAGCAAAAGGTGAATCCCGACGCCGTTCGCGGAATGCGATTCAAAAACAGGCGTGCACGTGTTTATTATGCAAGCGAGGGACGTCGGTTACGCGCGCCAACGCATCGTCAGAGTAAGACGTCACTCCAGTTTCGAAACGTGCTTCTCTCGATTGAGCGAAGAGGGAGAGTGAAACAGACGCGCGACGGAATATTTGATGGCGTGAGCTTTCCAGAGACAAAATTGAAAAATTAAGCATTTACGAGAGCTTCGCCGCCGGCTCGTCAGCCTTACACGCGCCCGTCATATTTTATTAGCGCTTTATACGGCTGCTGTAGCGCTGCAATGCTGTAGAATTCATAACTGTGAATTAAATTCCCTTTTTCTCCATGTGTGTCGTCTAATCGCGGTCTCATAAGCGTGACGTGTCACTTTGTGATGCACGTGTGGCGTTTCCTTCAATTACGGTGAACGAAGTTGTATCAAAATTTTATTCTGCTCCTCAAAACGCTTCAGTATTGTCACAGTGAAGGGTTTTGAACTTGACAACTTAATGTTTTTTTTTATAACGAGTTACTAGTCATACATGTGATCAATCATGATGGTATGAGATATTTTTTGTAATCACAAATGTTTTATTTATTCCTTTAATATTGGCGACACTAGAGAAATACAAGTTTTCGCGAAATTTTAAATGTAGAGAAATTGTAAAATGTAAATTAATTTCAATAGTGTATAATAATATTCTACATATTTTATACATAAGCTGACATGCTTCTCTATATTGGAAATATTTTTTTTATTAGAAATTAGTATTTATATGAAATAATTTTGCGAAAAAAATTTAGTAATGTACGTAGTTGCAGTGAAGTACACGATTAAGCTCAAAAGAGAACGTGACAATTTTTAAAAATATTTTTTAAGTGAGCCGCACATTTTCGCGTGCTGGTATTCGTAGCGCGGAGGCTGGCGCGTGTCGCTGGGCGGGCGGCGCCGGCGGACTGCGCGCGGTCCGCGGCGTGCGCGGCGACTGCCGCCCGGCGCCGGCCGCCCGCCGCCGCCGGCTGCGTTCGCACGCGCGCCTAATGATTGACAAAATACTCCACCTGTGTTTTCTTAGGGGAGCAGGCGCTCGCGCCGCTCGCCGCCGCCTTGTAATATTCCACTCTTATTATGCCGCTGCCCCATAAATCTTGCGCGTCTTTGCCTTTTTCGTTCCATAAAATATATGTTAGTGCATGTGCGAGAGCGAACTTCGGTATTAACGTTGCCACGTGGCGAGGGTTGAGCCCGTGTCGGTATTAATCTTCGTTGTTCGTTGTAAAATTTAAAGAGGTCTCTCGGTCGGCCGGCGTTTTAATCAGGGCGAAGACTAGGTAACTTTATAATGAACTAAATTCTTGACGTCATCGCTCCCTACACGACGTGGTCCGTGCTCGTGCACAAGGAAAAAGAGGTAAGAAAATTGTTTCGCTCGAAACTTTGACTCGAAGAAAATTAACCTATCAAAAAAACGGAAGGATTCAAGAAGATAGTAGAAGAATCGAGTCTGCCCGCTCTGTGCGCTCATTTTGAAGAGGAATACATGGATTTTAAGCGATCAAAATAATGGAAATAACGTCGAATAACAAATAATAACCTCGACACACCATCCGGGCGCACCGGGGGGAGCGTCGCTAATAAATAGTAAATCGAGCTCCTATCTGACATTTCTGTGGCATTTTAATTATGTTCATTTCGGTGTTGAATTACTTTTATATCTGTATCAGCCTAAACCTTATATTCGAAGGCGATTCCAGTACTGTAATGAAAGAAGCTATGGAACCTTTAAGATTGCTATTAGCCACGGTTTGTGCGTCGCTCAACAAACAATCTATTCATTAATCCGGAGAGACGTTCATTTACTAAAAACTTTTCGCAGATGACATTTTCGTTCGCACCCACGCGTCTCGCCGTGGACCGTTTTAAATTATCCGATATAAGCAATCGAGACATTTCGAGAAATGTAATTTTGATAGAGAAGCGTAGAAACAAAATCCAATGCAAAAACTTAATCTCCTCTGAAAATAACTCTATTTCGCCCAGTAGATAGATTCCAATTTTTATAGTCTTATTGAGTTTGCCGTCAAATGATGTTAGTGTCGTAGGATTTTTATTTCTGTCAACTTAATTATTGAGTAAAGTATTCTACCATTCTGTGTTTAAAAAAGCTTCGGTGTCCGAATAAAAGACAACGATGCGTTGTGACAGAGTGACTTATGTCCCTAATCGAGATGCGCCGAAAACGACGTATCTTGTTAGATTAGGATTTCTTCTTACTGCGTTTTATGGGATTTATCTAATAAGAAACAAGTGCGAGTCTGACTCGCGTGGAGAGGGTTCCGTACTATAAATACACATTCCTCCTTAAACTACTTTGCGTATTTCGTGGGAATTTGATGACTTAGGATATTCGTTTTGATTCTCGTATAAGCTATGAGTGAAGTCCTACATTTTGCGATTAAAAAAATGTTGTTTAGTTGTTTCGAAGAGAAAAAGGGAAGGTCTAATTAATCTTATCTTCAATGTCTCCAATGTCTTTTAAACGATGCACATTAAAATTATGAATAAACATGTATTAGTATATCTAATAAGAAACCCGTTTATTTGGTACGTTATCATGTATTAGATAAAAGTTAATTTTTTACTTTCTAATTGCCCTCCAAAATGAGGATTCGTTTATTGACGCTACATGTATATGATTGTGTCGTCTAATTTGTTTATGTAAAAGATAGCAACTTTTTTCGTTCAACGTATTCGGAGACAACGGGCCGTGACACTTGAAAATATAGACGGACAAGACACGAGACTGATCTTATGATCCGTTATTTAATCGAGTGTTTCAGAGAACCCTAGAAACAATGAATTTTCCAAAAAAAAAATTAAATTCTTACACTATTAGATAAGGGCAACAAATAATCGCTTATTTATTTCTTCTTATATTCCGAATTAAGAATAAGGATTAAAGCCTACAATACGAGGCAGATGTTGTCCAAATAACAGCATTAGGCTATTTCAGGAGTTCGCCGAGAAAGTTACAGCGGAATCAGTTCGCTCCGGCTTATCCATCATCTGAGACCTTAGCGCTACGGCCGTGTGTTCTGATTGCCATAGACAATACAGTAGATGTAGGATGACAATTCTTAAAGCGCAGGTACATTAAAAAGTAAACATGTAATTTTAGTGTTCCCCAATTTCTTAACGATTTCAATGGATCCGAAAATATTTGGATGCCTATAACTTTTATACGCAATCGAAGCGAGGCTTTTAAATATTAACACGAAACTGAAAATCAATAAATCGTGTTAGAATATCATAGTATAGACCGGGATCGAGATTCGAATGAAAGAGAGTTCGTTCGATATGAAAAAATAAAGAAATATAATTTATGTCCACCTTTGTGGAAGCGCGGACACAGCTAGTAAATAAACATGTTAGCGGATTACATATGAAGTTGTCGTTTTCAAGCAATGGTGACATTGAACTTGAGTGTACGTTTGACGTTTGACGACCAACTCTAAATTTGTATTATAAATACAAAAACTGCGTAAACCGACTATAGATTTTACTGAACGTTACTTCTGTCTGAAAAAAGATTGAAGTCACTTTCTAGTTGCACCTAAAGAAGTTTTACTTCACAAACCGTTTCAAATTTTTTGGCTTCTTTTGAAAATTTGAAAAGACTAGGCTATCACTAGACAATTATAGGGGTAAAATTATTTACACTACTTTAAAAAACCCGCCATTTTAAGGATACACAAAAGCGATGTATAACAATATTTTTTTAACGTTTTTCGAAACAATGCATAATGAGACCGATCAACGTTTACTTCCCGGCTCCACTTCCGTTATTTAGTTGGCCACACACGTAGGTAATTCTTTAAAACCGCACGCACTTCGGAAACTCCCTCCGATAACACTCGACTCGATGCGATCGCAGTCACGATAGCGATCGCAATAGGCATTGCGATTTGAAATCTTGATCACGTTCGACATCGGGCTCGGGCTCGGAGTCGAATTTCGCTAATGCTCTGTACGCTTTTGGCGTCGTAGTGATGTCGATTGACTTAACCGAATTTCTTCTTTCACCTTAAACTGGATGGCCGACATCGAGTGGACTGTTGAGATCGCTATCGTGAAACAGTCATGAATTTAGAGCGATTTTAGATTCGTGACTGTTTCACGATAGCGATCTATACAAACAATTTGGTAGTCGCCCTCTAAATTGGTTGTATTGATTCTGCTGTGTAACATTTGTACATTTTACGTACAGGCTTTTGTACGACATCGTAAGCGCCGTTAGTGACCGGGCACTAGATATCGCATTAGCACAGTAAAACATTTACTGTAATGAAACAGTTTTATCAATTCGACTCTTACTTATGTTGTATTTTTAGGTAGGCATGTAAGAAACGTCGTTTTAATAGCACTTTTAAGGGACAAACAAGCATACTAGCCGTTAGGAAGTAGGTAGTCACCGTCACCCATGGGTATCTATCACCTCGACGGAGTCACTAGTGCATTTGTGGCATTTTAGTTAACAAACAGGGTTCTTTTATAAATATATTTATTTTGTATGACGAAAATTATTTAGGCGAATCAGGAACAAAGCGAAATTTTTATTTCAAAATACGATCATGTATTATTTTTTATACGTATACACAGGACGTAATTTAACTTATAATCTACATTATTGTATTTGTGACATTAATAATTTACACTCAAAATTTAAATATCGAATGGAGCCACGTCTACCCGCGTCAGCGTCACCGACCGGAGCGTGACGGCTCAGGCCCGTTCATCGCCGAGAAAGTGTGCGTGGTTTGCCTAAAGAAGTTTCACTTCAAAAGAGCATGCGCGAGTTTGATGTATAACCTCGACATGTTACGATACGATTTTTATTTTCGATAAGGTGTGAATAATGATGTATGCTAATGTAATTTGTTGTGTTCAGTAATGTCTTAAATTTGTTTGAAAATTCATTATATAAAAGTAAAATCGATAAATACAATAAAGAAAATTTTAGGTTTGAATATTGAAATATACATGACAGAACATTTTTTCCATATAAAAAAAATGAGGTAATGTCTTTTGGAAGAAAATCCTTTTCATATACATTCTTAGAGCAAGAAATTTAGAAAAAAATTTATTTTTGTGTTTCAATTTGACGCATTCTATTGTGATGAGAAAATTTCATTTGATATGTTACCATTCGATGACGAAAATTTTGTCAGTTTTGCACTTGGTAGTAGTTACAACAGGAGGCATAGTGTCCTCCTTTGGTTGCGCCACACGCAAAAACAACCAACGTGATTTCATAATTTGAATGGAGGTACGCTCCACAATCGGCATACAACAGAAGAAACCTGCGACTGTTCAAAATTGTTTTATATTCTCTTTTAAGAATATATACTTGTTAGAATTATCCGATAAAATGCCTCAACCACGCATTTAAAAAAATTGTCTTTTTGCAAGATCATTCACCCACCTGTTGTGTTGCATATCAAAGGAGCGACGTCGAATAGGGCGCGCCGCCCGGCGCAGGAGGCGCTCATCCGGTTTGTCGTGTAGTAAGAAATGGAATAAAAAGGAAATCTAAGACTGAAAAATCTTTCCGTTGTTGTGAAATAAGGAAAATACTAATCTGTGTATATGCAAATTCATACTTTGTGCATGATCCATAACTACGTTCACTTAAGCCCGTATGCGCACGTTGAACGTATACGTGAAGTTGGTAAAATCGCGCGCTAAATTTAATTACAATTTAATTGTTAGTTGAATTTTTAACAAATCTCCAGAATTTGTGGTACGTGAAGGATAGATGTTCTAAGTATTAGACTAATTGATGCCCAATTTTATAAATGCACATCTCAAACCTTAGAGTGTAGTGATCCTGGATTTAGTATTCCAAATTGACTATACTCAAATAGATCATTTTGTGATGTGGACTATCGCCAAGACGAAGTTATCTATTTTGTGCATATAATTAAATCATAAACGAGTCGTGTCAGTACATATTATATTTCTTTGAAAAACAGTTCATACGTGTTGTACTTATATTACCGAGGTCAATAGAAATACTTTTAAATTTTTATATAATCTTCTGTGCGTTTCTGCACACCAATCTCAGAAACGCCTTAACTAATTTCAATTTGGATTACACTGATATATTTTTGCAAGCTTCCCGTAACATTTAGTATTTGTTTCATTACTATCGGTACGCAAACGTTATGTAATCTTCTATATATATATATATTGTTTATTGACAAAAATTAGAACAAACCTATAAAATTTTTATTTTTCTATGTACAATTATCATTGATGTATTTACTGATCTATCATTGGTACTTAGCGAGAAGTTTGCCTACATTTATTTGTACCGACTTGCTCATGTTCCGCATTAACTGGGGATAACGAAGAGCATTACATTGTCGCCGTCTCGAAATATGATCTTCTACAACACTCAATATATTATATAGCGAACAAATAAATCTAGTAAAAACAAAGATGATGAACACGAATCAAAAAGTTTTAAGACTGTTTATATCTTTTTCACGCGAGAACCAGTTATCCGATTTACACCTTTTTTTTTTTTAATTCATGACTGTGCTATCTGCTTAAGTTATTAGAATATATTTTGTTACATAAAGTGACGTACGAAATAGCGGAGATGATGGTGAATAGCAGTGAATCAAGTTGGAAGAAAAACGCTTTTGGGGTGTTTAAATAGCTTATGTTGAATAATTCATAGGAGCTATATCAAGTTAAAGTGCTATATAGTTTTAGATATTAAAAATACCTACAAAGAATTCCACGACAGCCTATATGACTATCTTCGAAGGATGGTCCACAGTAGGTATTTTTGTAGTTAAAATAAGACTCGATTGTCGACAGCGGGGAATAGACCCATTAAAAACGAGGAATGTTATATAAAAAGAGACCTCAATATAAATAAAACATATTTTTTCAAGTTAGGAAATAAAAAATACACAGAATATGTCCCTAAAACATCTAAAAGCTCGTTTAATTAAATGAAAAATATTTATCTTTTTATTATTTATCTCATAATTGATATATCCAAGTTAAATTGTATTTTATTTATACAAAAAACATAAACAACAATTCTGTATTTCACGCTAGCGGAGCCGCGGGGGCAGCTAATTGAGAATTATGCGCGGTACTAGGAAAGATCGAATTTGCTTGTGGATCGAATTTGTTTATGGTTTAGTACCGATTTGCAGTGATCGGCAATGCATTTTGCACTAAATCGCAAATAGCTTCCGTTCGAATTGCATTCGATGAATTTGAATGTGATCGTTGATAACATTTTTAAAATCGAACGCGAGACACGCATAGAAAATTAGGTATTCAAGGACGCGAAGTCGTGTGGGCTTTGGAGGTTTCTCTATACTAAAAAGCGTCATATGAACTAAATACGTAGATGTTTAACTTTCATCATTTGAAATTGGTTTTTAATTGTGGATTAATTGATAAATTTATGGGTATACATTTATTTTTATTAAAAATTGTTACATAAAGTTGTTTTAGTGCTGATTGCTATTGACATTTAATTCATTGCCTGCAACAGTAATGTGTTATGAGAACTTAAAACGTGCTGCAGGCAAGCGTCGGCAGTACTCTTGTTAATAAATAAATACAAACATAAAAAATTTATGAATTCAAAAAGTTTCAAAAAAAAAAAGAAATAAATAAACAAGACCAAATCGTAATTATTGTATTTGTGCGATCTATATAGATCGAATTGGACGGCATCGACACACTTCAAGAATTGAGTTTCCTTATCCATTTTATTGTCGTTAGTTTTATCCTTAAAATTGTTGAATATAGTTATTCGTCGCACCGTTTCCGTTAGGGAATTCATCCTTTTAGGCGTGTTAAACGTGCTTGGTTTCTGTATTAACGTGAGACTGGTGAACTCGAAACCGCATTTATTCAATTAGTCCTGATTTTACGGACGATCCGATACGCAATTACTCCGTTTAATACACTATTCATCCAACTTGTACTTTCTACTACTTAATTTCGTAATCCGAAAACCAGTAAGGATATATTTATTAATACATTAAGTATGACAAAGTTAAGTTTTATGAATATTAAAAGAGATTGACTATTAAGACAGTTGCTTCCCGTAAGTGACTTTGAAGTATTCCATTCCACTCTTATCCTGATTACTCGCGGGGTGGCGCCCCTATCTCATTCGATTCTCGCTTTCACCTTTCATTCAACTCTTTTTCCTGTGTTTTACTTTTTATAATTTCTAATACGAAACTCAGATAGAAATAACATTAGCGTACAATAACTATAAAGGTTATATATGCGAGAAAATTTAGTAAAAGTTTAATAGATTTTTTTACTCAATCACGCGTAAACGGTTAAAAGTATTGTCAATCATGCGGCATAAATATTGAATATCTTGTTCTTTACTGCTAATGATTTTCATAATCTCATCAATAGTAATTCTAAGTAGTAATGTTTTTTACCTCGTAATATCCGTCAGTTAAATAATTTGTTCGGAACCGGAAATGAAGTTAAGACTGGGATTGGATTATAGCGCGGATCAGGATAGAAGTCCAGATTGTGACCGAGATCGGGATAAAGAGCGGGACCAGGAATCTTCTATCGATCGATCGATGTCGATAAGGACGAAGTCATGCGTAAAAATACATACGAATTCAGTGATTTCAAGATAAGGGAACACACCCATACTACGTGACCCGTTTACGGGGGGGGGTCTTCAAAATACCACGATTAGTCACAGGACGGGGGAGGGGCTTAAGGCTTTATCACGTAGTCAGAGAATTTTCGCGCTTTTTCCGGAGATATATTCAAATTATGATGCGCAGCGTTTAGCACTTTTTTAAACTCACAGATGGCAACACTAACGCAATAATGTCGGGACGCCAGCTGATTTAAAACTGATAGTTTTTGTACTCACTTAAAAATGATGTCCTTATATAGTATTCTATTTGTAGTAAAACGTAAGTACCTGTTTACAATACGTTTTTACATAAGTTTTTTCTCGTTGATCATATTAACTTTCTGTTAGCAAAAGAAAATGATTTAAAATCATATTTATGAATTACTACGTGAAAACTATGGGTCTCAACATATACTATAGTTGGTCACCGAAGGGGGGGGGGGGATAAAAAGTTGTAAAATATGGGTCAAGTAGTATCGGTATGTTCCCTAAGTTAAATTAAACTGATTCAAAATTTTCATCCTAATGCAAAAAAATCAGATCACATTTCTTGCAAGACTTCGTCAATGATCTATTTATTTACAATTTTAATATTAATATATCTCCTTTATGTGAACACTATAGTTTATACGCAACAACTTCGAGTAAAAGTTTCATTGCTTCGTTTTTAACGTCTCCAAGAGGATTTTATTTTTAATTAGTTACCTACCTTAGAAAAGGCAAATTGAATTTAAAATTTTTATTTCATAATTCTGTGCATTGTAACGTGCATTAATTATTCAGCCTTGTCAGTTTGAAAGCCGGCGAAATGACTTTAAGGAAATTTAAAAGAATACAATGTTTTAAACGATTTTAAATCGCCACATTCTTTAGCCACACATTTGAAATGAATGCTTTAATTAAATACGACACATAAGCAGACATTCCGAGAATCAAATTAAGGCCGTAGTTTGACACAAAGACTCAGAAACGGCGTCAAATTTATTTCACAAAGAACAAAGTATGTGAAGAGGAGACCGCATCCAGTTAAATTGTACAAAAAAGGTGGATGTTAACCTTATGCGGTTTGTGTAGAAAGGCATTTTTAATAAAATATTATATTAATGACAAAAAAATATCCGATCCTTCCTTGAATAAATTACATTATTATACTATTTATGTTTAAATAGCTAATGGTCTACGTAATAAAATGACGCCTCGTCTCGATGTATAATAAAGCATAGGTAGTCACCATCTACCATGGACACTGGCAACCCTAGAGAAGTAATCAGTGCATTGTCGGCCTCTTGGGAGGGAACAAGATATTTAATGGAGGCAGATCTGATTGATAGAAAGGGGAGAGGGATGTGAGGCACCGAAATTCTCACTCACTGGACGAAATGCAACAGTAAAACTTCTGTAACTTCACGTCCGTATTCTCTGAGAGTGTGTTTTTTCGCCGATTATTTTTGTGCTTCAGTTAAGTTGACCGCACTATAGCTCCATCACAGTAATCCTACTTAGTCTGGTATATCTTTAAGCCTCTTGTAGTGTCATCGCTTTAAGCGTCACACTATTGTTCTCTCGGCACACCCCATCCTAGTACGAGCACATATGTTTTCTCACTATTTAATATGGTTGATCAATATCTTGTTCAATATGGTTGCATAATTAGTCAGTATGGTTGGACCCTTGACGAACTGCAAATATAATAATTTGTTGCATCTTCAAAGAGCATGAAATATATAAGACCAAGGAAGAATTAGTCTTTTGTTCACGCGCAATTTGCAGTTTTCATTGCATGAGGTGTTCTTCGCTTCTTCGTCTATTCTGTAGATAAAATACTTGAATTTGTATATGCTGGTTATTGGTATTCCGTTTGAGGAAGCTGTTTATTTATGCTTTTACTTTTTTAATTCTTTAACTTGACGTACATTCACTTTTTAATTACACAAAAATATCGTACTTTTATTCGTATTTGGTATTACATTTTAATGCCTACATTGCAATTATAAAATGTAGGTCAAAAAATTAAATATTAAATTAAAATATGAAATAATTTCTTTTGTGTCACGAATATGATTATATTACCATAAAGATGTGTGTTTTGTAATTAACCCGACGTTTAAAGTTGTAATAACCTGGAATTATGTCAGAAAGCTGTCGTTCCGTGATGAGTCGGTTGGGTGTTGTTTGTGTTTCGTGCGAGACCTGTTTGCTGAATAAACATTACGAAATAACTTTTGTATGTTAAATGTCCTTTATTTTTTTAAACAACGTTTGTTTAATTTATACTAACAATTGAGACATATCTTCAATTGTTTTAATTAATCAAATTACTCAATAAATGATTTCTTCAAAAAGAAATTTTAATGTTGAAGAAAAAAACGCCAATAAAAATAGATTTCTTGTATGGGGACCCTTTTAAATTTTAACTTTCTTTTATTTTTCTTATTTGTTGTTATAGCAGACACAGTAATATACATACGAGGGTTACTCCAAATTTTTTGCGAAATGGGAAAACTATATAAGCAGTACATACCAGATTTACATATATTCAAATTAGTCTCCTTCAGCATCAATACTCTTCAGTAGACCAATTTTCTACAAGCAGAAAGCATCACGCCAGTCGTTTTCAGATGTAGAGTCAAAATTTTGAGCAATAGCAAAGTCGATTCCTTCTTCTGATGTAAAACAGTGACCACGCATATTTTTTAATTAAAAAGCAATCAAAGGTCGCACCTTTCGAGATCCCGTGAGTTAGGTAGATGCTCTAAGACTACAATGTTATTTTCCTTCAAAAAAGTTGACAGTGAGCACAGCTGTATGAGAGGATGCGTTGTTGTTGTGCAGCATTAAGCCTGTAATTGTAAAAGTCTGGCAAGCAGTGCCATATGTACCAGACTGTCGTTATAGTTTTCTGTCCTTTTAATTTAATAGCTTTGACGAAACCTATACTACTTAAAACACTGCATAGATAACATTTGTCATTACACGTACATTTTTTACGAAGGCTGACACTGGATCACCGTCTATAATCGGGGAAGAGTTCATGAAGAATCCATCAGTAACAAAGTTTTCCAACTTTTAAATGTTGATGTAAGGTTTTTTCAATTTAAATCATACCAATTCCCAAATATCCTTGAATCTCCTCATAGGTGATACACTGGTTTTCTTTAATTAAATGCTTGACAGTAGCCACATTTTCCTCAGTGATCGCAGTTGAGGGCCGACCTTCATGAATTTCATCATGGAGAGAAACACGACCACAATCAAATTCTGCATACCATCGCCTTACAGTGCTCAAATGTGGTGCATTTCTACCAAAAGCATTTTGAAGACGGGCACTGTCTCCGCAAGACGACGAGTCATGCGGAGACAGTGAATTTTTAAAATTATCGCCCTAAAATCTTATCGCGTCAATTCCATTTTCTCTACGGACGACGAACTTCAAACTTATGTTAAAAACAATTGACACCCAACTTCCCCCTAAAAACTATTTAAACCAATGCATGTGTTTATTATGTTTTAAACAGTATAGCATATGAAATTCAAACATTTATAAACGGCCAGAAGTGCAGAACTTTTAGTGTGCTCTATGTATACGTCGCTGCGGATCCAATCCCAAGAGTATTCTCGATCATGAGATAGGTGCATCGATAGTCATCTTTTATCATTTTACGAACACGGGAGATATTATTTGGAGCGACTGTTGAAATAAGCCTTCCCGTATGTTTTTCATTTTGAACTTGGTTGCGTTCATTACTAAATTCTGTAAACCATCGAAACAAAGTAGCTTTAGATGGTGCTACATTATTAAACGTTGACTGTATTCGCTGCACACATCGCTCTTCGGACGGACTGATCTTAAAATCATAGTATATCAGCTCGTTAGTGCTCATATTTCAAATACAGAAATCGTTTCACCGAAAATACACTTGAAGTAACTACTCGACTCCCCAGAAGTGACTACTGCGCGCGTTTTTGTAGTAAAGCAGACGTGTACTCATTTGCAGTCGTAACCAGCGTTTTACAGTATCTCAATAATTCCAGAGTGGCTCTCGTACTTGCAAAAACTTCAAGTTTCTACCTATTACGGTTCATAAGATATAGCCATGTGACAGACGGGCGGACAGCGAAGACTTAGTAAAAGGGCCCGGTTGGTACGGGGTATGGAACCTTAATTTTTTTAGACAATTACAGTCGATAATTGTCGCAAAACTAATTAAAAATGTAAAAATTAAAAAAGAACTTCATAATTGAACTTTCATATTTACGGAAAAGAAAATGTATTTTTTTAACGTAATATCGAAATAAAGAAGTACAATAAGATATATATTAATGGTAATATTAAGTATTAAATATAGTACGTGATCAACGTTATTTTCTAAAAAGACTGAGGAAAATCTTATCCTTTCACTACATTCGAATTATCACTACCTAAACAAATGTTAACTATCATGTTTGCGTTAATGAGGGTTGTTCAATCTGTAAAATATTGATATATTTCCTTAATGAAATTAATAAAAAATTGTCACCACTCAATTTCATCAAAGAATGGTGTAATATGATAAAATTGATGTATTTCTATTTATTTTATAAGATTATTCCGCCGATGACCGAGTGGTGAAGACGATCAAATTCAAACCGAAAGATACCGGGTTCAAACCCTGAGCATGACGTGTCGATGAGCTTTAACTTATGCCGAATCAAAACTATCGCACCGTGCCTAAGAGAGTACGTTAAGCCGTCCGCTCCGGACGGCGTTAAGACGATGTGACGTACAGATTATTGAGTCAAAGGTTATTAGCTATCTCCAATCCACGTGGAGCGTATGGAGCTCGTGCAAGTTTCAATCCTCTGAGTATGAAATAAAAAGATTTAACAAGTACTTGGGCAAAGGAGCTTCGCTCGGGGTCTTTCGGGCGGCTGTGATATTGTGTTCGACTGGTACGTGAAAAGCATATTCTAAGATTATAAAATTGGTCCCAGTGAATGAAAAAGTAGATGCAATACAAAGAACGATGTTAAAAAAAAACAATAAATGCATTGTTTTATTTTTAAACTATTATATTTCATTTAAGATTTGAGATAATATACAGAGTCTTTTATGAATTGAACATATTTTATTAAGTTATATCATATTATTTATTCATTAACATCCTTGCTGTTGATGCCAAGTGATTGAAATTACTGAGGTTGAAATTGAAATTATGAGGAGAGAGATTGAAATATACGACTATACAAAGCTCTTTGAAAGAATGCCGAACCCAAGTCTATGATATGTAAGTTAAACAATACGCTTTACGAGCCACCGTTTAACAAAGAAGGTAGAGAGGTTAATTGAAAATAAAAATTTTAAACAAAAAAAAACCGACAACAAAACAAAAACTATTCCAAAATAAATTCATATGTACTAAAAAGTATAAAAATAATTGCGTATTCTTCTACAACTTAATCATCAATTTACGTTTTTTACTCATCAATATGTAGGTACGATGTATGTGTTTACCACGCAAGAAGGTAGAGAGGTACATATCCACTTCAGATTTAACTTACAATTATTGTTATTTTCGGAGTCGGTGTCTATTGCTAGGTATATTGTAGTGTTTCCTTGGCTGATAGATCGTACCCTTACTGTAAGCCGTTAATATTCGACTACGAAAATTACTTGACCATAACGACGTTATGGTAGGTGATTCAAATAGCCTATATAAGATTCGACAGAGAATTCTTAATTTGCTCCAAAAAATTGAAGAGTTCCGTTACTTTGTCATGGATCCCACAATCAGAACCTAACCAAACTACCCTTAAAGTACACCCTTTCCAATAAAAAAAGCATCTTCGAAATCGGTTAGCGTGATATTGAGTTATTCGTTCATTTTTCGCGCACATACTCAATTCAAATTTAAAATTTACATGATTTTCTCATGGATGCTATTGTTAGAACTGAACTAAATTAAAATGGGACCACACGGGAAGCACTAGCTTCCAAATAAAAAAAAATATCTAAATCGGTCCACCCAGTCGAAAGTTCTGAGGTAACAAACATAAAAAAAATACAGTCGAATTGAGAACCTCCACCTTTTTAATTTTGAAGTCGGTTAAAAAGAATAAATAGTACAAAGAGTCGCCCGCGATGAGACGGCCAATGCAGCGAACGACGATGAGTGGATCGGGTCGTTCTCCTGTATGCGAATGAGATGCAATTATTTTTAAAATTTAGTCTAAGCATAGTATGCAAGCTGATGAGGTTCATGCACGAAAGGATGCAGAAAACAATCTCACGACCTTTGCTAAAGCAGGACGAAAGTTGCATAAGGTTTCCTAGATAGTTCAAATTACATTGTTGTAACGCTTATGTGCTATTATACTTTTTCCTTTTAATTTTAAGACAAGTTGGGAAATTTATTTACCTGCAAATAAGTTCTAAATATACATTAGAATTTCTAATTTTCATTTTTTATTAGAGATTCTCAAGAAACCTGAAACTAATTTTAGAAAAGAAAAATAGATTAATACTGTTAAAGTATAGGTACTCTTACAATAGATTATATTATAAGAAAAAAAAAGAGGACGCTTTGGCATCTCCCCGGAGATTGTAAGCGTTCGTGCGCGTTGGTGTTCACTTACTGCAAAGGGCCGTCTATGAAAGGGCACGCATGTCTTTTATAAATTAAAACATACACATCCAAACAGTTAAACAATCGTATTTTTTTTTAATTTTCACGCAAAAATATCATTTTATATATATATATTGTAGAGCCTTTGTTTTATTCAACTCGACGAGAGGTAAGTCTCTTAAGAAGACCAAAGATTCTAGTATTCGAAATTAAAGAGTATATTCCTTCGAAATCGATATGTTTATTGATCAGTTCTTCAATTTCCCTTTCTATTATTTCTAAACTTTTACTTATTAACTTATTATAACAATTAACTCTTTATCACTATAAAACTTGTAAACTCGGGCATCAGCCCTCGTCCCCTTTCTCTGTACTTCTCCTCTAGTTCTACTCAATTGTTATGCGCGAGCTCGGATTCGAATGTTTTATTCTATTCTAATTTGAAACTAAACGCGAACCCGCGAACCCTCATATACAAGCAGGGAGGTCGGATACCCCCTATGTCACCTACTCCTACTACAATATATATATATATATATATATATATATATATATATATATATATATATATATATATTTCGAATTCTTTAACTTTATTCGGTTATCCGTATATTTGTATTAAAATAAAACTTTAAAATTTATCAAAGAAAGAATCATATTTAATTTTCACTTTTGCAGTAAAAAGTTTAAAAAAGTACGTATACACCCGTTTTATTTCAACTCGTTATAAAGTGCTTTCTTGACCTCGCCAGCGGCGCGGACGGTCGTCGACCGGTATTGATGCGAAAATAAAATTGACAACAATACAAAAGTGCTGCAATTTTAAAATATTTACTTTAAAACAACCACCAATTTCAATCAACGTTAAAGTGTTTAAAAAAGGTTTTGTTTGTTCAACGAATCGTTTTAAATTCACTGTAGTTTTTATATTAATGAGCCTTTTTCTTCAAGTGCAGCACCGGAAGGGGGTGCAAATGATTTGATTTTCATATTGACAGTAACGTCAAACGTATGTTTAACGTTAAAATTAATAAGTAAATAAAGTGAATAGAAAATATTAAAATGTAAATAAACCGCGGAATGCAGATCATCGTTTTGGATTCCGGACAAGATTGTCTTGAACTTTTGCAAATATTAATTTCGCTCCGAAATGGAATTAACTAAAGATGATGTCTTTAGTTAATTCCATTTTTTAAAAGTACGTTTAACATTACTATCGATTGGGAAATCAAATCATTTGTACCTCCTGCCGGTGCTGTTTTATTGGAAACTTAAGCATATTTTTTTAAATTGTTGTAAAGTTATTAAAAAGAAATTCCATATTGAATCAAAACAAGTAAAATTACAACTTCACCGTAACCTTGTTTTTAAATTAACCGTAACTCTACGAGAAAAAAAAAATGAAATTACCCGACTAGCTTATGGCTTATTTCTCTAGCTCTTACTTTTACTTCAAAGGTAATCCGATACTTTCTATAAAAAAATGAGAAGCTATCAGCAGGCACATTTCTTATGCGACGCTGACGTAATACACCGGGACAACTGTGCTTTCGTCTTTCACTTTTCAAGGGCGACGTCGCTTAACAACCCATTTATAAACATATCAAGAAAGTTTCACACGAAGCGATACATTCGCAGAGGAGTCCCGCACAAAGTGAACGCTATAGCATTAACATCCGATCGGAGTTGCCTTGATTCCGGCTGTATTTACATAAATCTCCATAACTCGCCCGAACCGCAGCGGCCGCGGTAATGTGTTAGGTACAACCAAATTGAATTATGTTGGCGATATTTGCCCGGGATGTATTTCAGGTGGAATGCGAGACTGTTTATGTGAAGAAAACACAACAACAATGAATGCGCGAGCGCCGGAGGGGCGGCTCTGTGCGGTCGCTCGTATTCGGTTTTAGCTTCCAAAACTCACGGGGTTTCGATGAATTTCATATGCGGCTTTTGTTTTTGGGTAGAGGTGCGCGGCGTTAGGGTATTTGAGAAGAGCTCGCGTTTCGTTAAAAGCTTATAAGCGTGATTGTAGAAATCTATATTTAGCGCCATAAAGGTGTAATGCTGTAAATACATTGGTAAAACGGTACTTGCTATTTGTAACTATAATACTTTGAAAAAAAAGTCACTTATTACTGTCAAATATGTGTACACAGGATTTTCGTTTAGCGCCCGCAACATATCGGGTCTTATGCAATATTTGTATGTTCATTAAATAGTAAAATCATTGATTATAGAGTTCTTTATTTTTATTATTCATGAACGATGTTGTTTCTACAAAACTAAGTAAGCAGCAACATCATATTGTTTAGATTTACTTTCGATAATATAATAGTTAGGTATTGTTGCTGTTTTTACAATAGATACAACAGTTTAATTATGTGCACTTTCATTTTCAATGATTTAAACGCTTTATATAATCATTAGCTAGCAGCTACATTATCAAATAATCTAAATTTTACGGTCATTTGGATGTTCTTCTATCAGCTACACTAACTTGAAAGAATAAACAAAAATTTTCGCTGTCGGAATTAGGTTAACAAATAATGCAGAAATCTCTTTTCTTGTCGAAATGATTTTTGATTCATTATTATAAATAATCATTATAGTTATATATTGCCTCAAACTAAGCGAAAAATTTAAGCATTATGACTTGTGCAATATTGCATAAATCTATTTATGTTTATTAAGCTATTGCATACAGGGCCGGATCTACCATATGGCTTTTTGGGCTTCAGCCCAGGGCCCCGTGAATTCAAGGGGCCCACGGCTAAGTCAAGTCAGTCAAAAATAGATGATATGCGAAAAAATATGTGGGCCCCTAAGTAGTATTAGCCCAGGGCCCCCTTAACTCACGGTCCGGCCCTGATTGCATAGCTTCTATCGCGGGCCTTGAGAGCGGAGACCGAATCCAGAAATTCCGTAACGAAAATAACCTAACACCCCCCACTCCGACCGGCACAGCGGTGATATTTTTTACTTTTGCCATCTTTCGATGAATAGCAGAACTTTTAATGACTTTTTTGAAATATCACGCTTGTCTCTTTAGTTCAGCAACTCGCCTCTAGGTGGCATTGGTTGTATCAGCGTTACTGCCCATGCGTAATCCCCCTCTTCGCCCCGAAATCTGGTGACTCATGCCTGCTTAGTGTTTCGGCGTTAGGGCACCTCAAAAAAATACTACATAAATAAAATAAATAATTATAATTGCATAAGTTGATAAAAAATACTATGCAATAGCTTTACCGCTGCAGTCCCCGAGTGCCACACGTGTTTTGTTTTTGCCAAAAAAACATAATTTGTTATTGCAGGGCCTAAGTTTTGCAAAATACAATGAAACATTTGAAGATGTCAGTTTCATGTTTGAAGACCAAATTGTCCCTATTCATCTAATGCTTCCTGATTTATGTCTTTCTAATATTTCTAATAAGTCAACTTTTATTGATATTATAACATTCTATTTTTATATTACTCATTCAATTTCCAACATTAAATGTTAAGCCACGTTTCGATAATATGGCTAATTATATTGAAGGTGTACACGAAATTTATCAAAAATATACCGAAGTAGCGAACATTACATTAAACTAGAAATACACATATAGGTATATAAACGAAGAACTGGAGTTACTAAAATTTTCAATTCAGAGGTATGGAAATTGATATTTGGAATATTCATTTCAAATAATAAAGAATAAATGTGTCGGAGTTTTTCAAAATTTAATCGTAGAAGGGATGAAATTGGGATGTGGGGTGAAAGTTTGTGCATAAATATAGGAGTAACGTTATAAGTTAAGATTATAATAGTTAGTGTTTGACATTCATTTTCTTTCAAATATATAATTTTCACACTGTTAACGAGAAATACAGATTACGTTTTATTTTATCATAAATTAGTTCTCAATATGAAAGACCCGGTCGAAATAACTATATTCGTACATATGAGCTGGCTAATTTATCGGTGTGCGCTGAAACAGCCGTTTATTATACATCAGCATGTCTAAGAAGTAATAATCCTATGTTTTTAGTACACGATATGCAATTACGATTATGATCTAGATTCTATATGTACTAGACTTCAATTTTGGTTCCAATATCCTATTCTAATTTTTGGCTTCGATGCCAGTCTTGTTATAAATTTAAATCGCGGTCCTGTCTTAGATCCTGATCATGGTCTCGCTATCAATTCGTTAGATATAGAACATCATTGGTGTATCATATGTGAATGTATATAATACAGCAAAACATAACCTGTGTTATTCGGAAATATATATGGCTTTTTATCAATGATACCATTTTAATCAGTTCAGTGGTTTCATAAAATGACTTCATACAAACAATTTTTTTTTTTTTATAATATTAGTGTAATAATTAATAACCTAAACTAGTAGTGACCAAGTCTTTCATATTTTATTTATTGCTTCATGATAAACATTCAATAGGTCAATACCTATATACAATTATTATTAGTATTAATATAATTATTAGGCGTTTTCACAAGTGTTTTATTAATGAAAAGTTAAGAAAAATTTCAAAAGAATTATTTAGTCCAGAAGTTTTAATAATAATACTTAATTATGTCTTTTGAATTTTTTTTGTTTTATTGTTCCCTTTTTAAGTGTCGATTTTCATATTCAGACAGCGGTATGAAAATTAAATGAGGAGCGAAATCGAGTGTCAACAAAAAATGAAGTCGTTATATTACACTTGCGCATTACATGATTCGTAATATGAGTCGATGTAAGTGTGATCATCTTATACTGAACGCGTATATTTTGTTTTCTATTGATGATTTATATATAATATTATTGTAACCCAGATAAATTACGCTTTTGATGTATGTTGTTAGACGTTTTTGCCATAGTTATCAATCGTTTAATTTGGCGTTTCGATGTTTTATTATGTAACACGATTTGTTTATTATATTTTACTAATTGTCCCGGCAGACGTTGTTCTGTACTTTCTTGTAAGTGACTTGGCCTTATAGTTAATACCCGCAGTTACGTCAGTAAAAAGATTTTTTTTCCTTTTGTATCGATCGATGTCAATTTCAATCGCGGTCTTGTTACCGATTCTGGTACAGGTCACACTTTTGACTCTGATGCCGTCCTTACGCTCATTTTCGACCCTATTCCCGTTCTGAGTTTCTGTTTCGGTCTTGCTTTCGATTCTGGTTCTGACCCGATTCTCAATTCTGCTCTCCATCTAGCTTTTAATTCCGATTCAGCTACCAATCACAGTTTCTATTTCAACTAATCCGGGGGTTAGTATCAAAATACAATATAGCCAATAGTACTTGATGACAGTGTAGCTTTCTCTAAATAAATGAATTTTTAGAATCTATGTAATAGTTCGGTGGAATAATACGAATACATGGTTGAAGCTGGGGACGAACCCTAGTAGGCATAACACACAAAACATGAAATATCAGCTCACACTTTAAATCCCATCTTTACACACGTTATTGCCCTTTCGTTTTTAGGAAATGATGACACCGTGTCCGTCAAGATTCCCATCCCGCTCCTCGTCCTCGGTTTCGTCTCGATCTAATCCCGATTCCGGTCCCGCTCCCGATTTTGGCTGCGTTTCAGATTTTGATTTCAAATTCAATAAATTATTTCATTCAAAATGGCAACAAGTCCTTGAATAAAATAAATGGCAGATATATCTTGTAATGAATAAATACAGAATTCGATCGGGTTTTCTAGATGAAGCTCCATTCCTTACCACTGCTTATAATAATAAGTGGTGTAACGAATTTAAACGTGATCCCACTAATCTGACTGCGGTCCGCGTGAGGGACGTCCTTCTATTGCGACGACCGAAGACAACATCGGAGCTGTGCAACTCATGATAGATGATGATAAAACACTGACCTACCTGCTGGTAGGTTGTCTTTGTAGGTCTGAGTCAAGTGTATAAAATCTTTCATAGAAATTTACCGGTCAGGAAGCTTTGTACTCGGTGGATACCTCATAATTTAACAGACCCTCAAAAACTCCGTCGTGTTAATTTGTGCCGTGGATAAGTGTGAATTGATAAATAAATCTATTTGAATACTAATGAGGCTATTCTTAGCTAATAATTTACCTATTTCTGATGTTGTTTACATGCATGAATGTTTTATGGCATACCACTGTAGTCTAATCTCCAATTACCAGTTAAATTTCACTTTGTGCACCTTCTAAGTAAATATTAAAAATAATAGAAATAGCTATAGAATAATAAATAATGGAACTAGAAATATCAAACCATTCGATCTCGGCATAGGCACAAAGTTTCTTAGTTGGGAAGAAATTCTATTTTCCAATAATAAAGAAAAACGTGGCTATCGTAAAGGAATAATAAAATAAGAATCATAAAGTATTCAACGCGTTTATTGCCGAGTCACGAAGGCACTTAACACTTTTCCTTGAAGATTATTATTTAGTCAGATAAGGAATTTCGTGAGTTAGACTCACTGCGGAAAGTTAAATAACACTCGCTCAAGTTTTTAGCATTAGGACGAAACATCTATAAATAGGTACCGCTTAAAATGTACATATATATTGAACCTTAGTTATTATTTTATAAAATGTGAAATACAATTTCGTAGTCTTTTATAGTACCAAAATTTTGATAGTACCCATTTTTACGTAGAATTTAAAACTAAACGACCATTAATTCATTTCCGTTGTTTATTTTACAGAAATGCTAAGAGAAAAGTATGCGTTAAGATTGTTTGTATGACAATTTTAAGAAAGCGTGTGACCTATCTTCATATCTAGAGTCCAAAGCATATATGCTAAATATGCTTAAGCATAGTAGATAGTTAATGACGTAATCTCTGATAAATGGATACAGGTTTCTATCATTTTGAACGATAGCTATAGCGAATATACCTACTATTGCATATTTCATTATAATAATTTCGACGAATATTTTTAATTATACAGTATGAGTATATACACCATGTACGTTCATATTTAGACAAACTATGATCAGTAAAAAACAATATTTTAACTACGTATTCAGTTAAGATAAGAATAACAATATTCCTTTTAGAAATCGGATTAGTGTGAGAAAAAATGAAAATCAAATTAACCGAACTCGTTAATTAGTAGCTTCAGGTTTAGGTCCATATTAATGAGATCTAACTTTAATTTCTGGAACTTTGGACGTTGATTTATAACGTCTAGATTCGAGAATTCGTGACACGACACGATCGGACTAAAGAGACAAACTTTCAGTAGCTCAGAGAGATTGCGACTCCTTGATTATCATGTTTGAAATGTTTATTAACAAAAACTGAGAAGTGATTATATTAAAATTATAAAACAAACATATAAATGTAAGGTATGTAAATACCTAGATTTACCTCGCAATAAGCTGAAATAGTTCGTTCTGAATTTATTCTCTATTGCATGGATCCACGAAATAGTTCACTGAACCAGCATTAAGGAATAACGTCCGTGAAGCCTCACAGTGAAATTTGTTCCCAGTTGCATGCAGGCGACTCGTAATTTTATGTAACAGCCTTAATTTCATTTTTTTTATGTTATACAGGTTTTTATATCCATCGTCAACACGATTCATGTGAAAAATGTTATACATATAGTACCTTCAGGAAGAAAATTCATTCGAGCATTAGTCGGTAGATATCTGTGACGGCTCCTATAATGAAAATGAAAAATTTAAATATGTTTAAAGCGAGGCATTTAGGTAGAGGTAGATACAAAATTAAAAACTACGGTCGGACAAAAAAAGTTATACGAAACAGTTGTATAAGATTTATAACTATATTAAAATTAATATTCACAAAGATCTGCGTTCATCGATGCTAGCGCGTAAGATATCTCAACATGAGACTAGATCTATATTTATCAATCGACACCGGACTCTCGTTTTAATACGCCATTCTGACAAGGTAAGCCTATTCCTTTTTTTTTGTTGTCGTTACATAAAAGGGGTAAATACAATGCGTTTCAATTATTGGGGCGTTCCCAACTTACGGATTTGAAGGTAAATTAATGGATTTCGAAGTAGAGCTCGAACGGGATTGACTTACACGTGATCACAACGCGCGATACTGCCGGCGGTCACGAGCGCTCGCGTGCGACACACCGCTCGGGCGCCGGCCCGAGCCGTGAACACGGAAAAATATCAATTCGGCGTTTTGCAGGTACGAAGGACCAACAACGTCTTAATATTTCGTTTGCTTATGTAACTTCGGAAACTTATTTTATCTAAGGTTTTGTAAAAACGAATACTTCTCTATTATGGTTGTGTTTTTCCAGACACATAAATTTTCTGATAAATCTCATATTTTTTTGATTACAGAGTATATAAATTCTATTCGCAATGACTGTGATGTAAATAGTAAATAATATTACAAATTACTCTTCATACCGTTGCAAGTTCTGAAGATATTTTGCAGTTAACAAAACGACAAGTAGCAATAGGTGTGATACGTTTTCAGATTGACCGGCCATACACTTTGTTATTATATTATTTGGATGAAGAGAACAGAAAATTTTTCCCATTTGATGTGAGTAGGCAGTGCTCAAGAAACATGCAGAACATGTTATTATAGGATAAAATATACATTTTTCTTGCGTATGATGAAAATCGATCTACATTGTAAGCCGTAATATGAAAATATTCAATGAATAAGGTACTCAAATATCAGAGAGCTTTTTGTTTGTTTGCTTTACACGCTTTTCTGATTAAGTATATAAAATAAAGGTTTTTTTTTAGCATCAGTGAAAAACTACTCAACGTATCAGTAGATGACTTTGATTATTCGACACGGAGTAGTATGTAGATGGTTTTAGATAATTTACTTTTTGTATTGTGTATACCCCTCACTATTTTATTTTTTATTAACTTCCATAACTCACAACGCCCAGCGAAGCGAGTGGATGACAACTATATAGTAATACATTTATATTTACTGAATATGTGTAATGTAAGGGTTGGCAAGGTACACCCTAGGAAATCATGTAATGTTTCAAATGTCTGGCTAGAAAGATATTTTAAGATTTTGATATTATTAGATTACGATTAAAATTGTGAGATTGTTGATGCAGAAATGAAATAATATATATATATATATATAAGATTTGCACGTTAGAAGTGTTCGGTTTTAGCATTTGTTGACAGCTGCATTATTTAAAAATTGGGAAATAATGTGAAATATAATTTAAGAAGATATTTCTTGATAATATAAAGAATTTTTGGTCAATTGGTCAATTCCTAGTGCTACGCATATACGTGAATTGCATATCCGTTTAGTGCCTATGACGTGTTTAACGGCGTTTCCTTCATACTTGACTAGTCTAAGTTGCCTAACTGTTTCCATTCTACTGTAAACTTACGCCATCATTTAATATGATCGTAAACCAATTGTTTTATCTCATTATGGCGTCGATACGCGATCACAGACAGTTTTTTTTTTTCCTGCAGTTCTACTTAAAATATAGACGGAGGAAATGGAAGCCGGTATTTTGTTTTTCGAGACTGCATAAATTATTTTACGATTATCGATATCATGCCGTACAACGCTAATGCTATGCATGTATAACGTGTTAAATCGATGAACTTCACAACGACACTTCTCAGAACTACCAAAGACTATAGTTTCGTTAGAAAATAAGTTTGAAAAGACAAAACGGGGTAAGACGTGTGATCGCGTCCATACTGTATAGGATGTGTAAATTTTAAAAGCCATTTTTACCTCAAACGATGTCCCTTAGCGCGGGATTTTAATAAATTCACTTAATGTAGTTGTTTTTTTCAAATTTTCAATATTTTTAAGGAACTCGTGCAAATGAAAAGAAGTTGTTAGGAAACATGACCTTCAATTATTTGAGTCTAAATTGCGAACACTTCATACGACAAAAATCAATAACTAAACCACACGACTCGTAGCTCGTTCATAGCTCGCAAGTAAAACAGAAAATCGGTTAATAATTTTCGAAACGTATTACACATCGATCTACTGGTTGAATGGTAATAATTTCTCGAATAAACAAATTATTACTGTTTATGCATAAAGATATATGTAACAGTGAGTCTCGTCTATAATAGTGATTCAAATTGTTTTTGACTCAAAATCTCTCATTGCGACTTTTGATATTTACAGAAAACTGTGTTACACCGATACTTTGTCATTTTGACGATATATCTATTCCCGAAATAATACTTGCACGATTGTATTAGTATTCTTTAAAAAAGAAAAATAAAAAAAGATATGTATATTCGAAATGTAACCTATGGATCATAATAGGGTATTAGACCGATGGGTATAAAAATTATATTCAGAATGATGTATTTGCTGCTGAAATACGTGGGTCAATCGGAATTTCCTTAGAAAAAACTGAGTAACTTGCAAGTTATTTTTAATATTACTATTTTTTTTAAAATAGTGTTCATCGAGATGAATACATCTCTTATCAAAACTATCCACTCGCACTTAGGGTTCACTTCGTCGGCCTTTTAATATACAGGCCCTAGTTCCTCGGCGTCCGTAAACAAGAAAAACTTTAAGCAAATAGTTAAAGTATTTCTTTTATTTTAAGAAAGAAATAAAAATCAAGTGGCGCGAGGTCGGAGCTGTAAGGCGGGTGAGACAGTATTTTTATATCCTTATCCCTAAAACGTTAATTGTTTGTCTGGCGGTGTGGTGAGGCGTCGTACAATAAAGGAAATTCTACTACGAGGTTGTTTTTCCAGAGCTTTTTCCAAAGCAAGAGGCTTAAATTTGTTAGCGTACCAGTCAGAAATGACTGTTTTTTATCTTCTAAAACAGTTGTTGCATAACGACCTGTCATTGCGAAGAAAGGGGCCATCATCTTTTTTCCCGACGATTCGGCCTCGTTTTACTTTAGTACGCAACTCCTTCAAAGAAAACATTCACTGAGCAGACTGTCTTTTGGTTTCGAGATAGTAACAGCAAATCCAGCTTTCGTCACCTGTTTCTATGTCGTATACAGCATTTGAGTCAATACTGGCGAATCGTTGCATCATCTCAAGGCACGGAGTTTTTGAGTGTTAGTTAAATTATGAGGTATCCACCGAATACAGAGCTACCTTACCACTAAATATTCAAAAACATTTTTGTACACTTGACTCATACCGATTCCTAAGTTTTTCTAAATCTGCTGATAGGTCACTCTCTTGTCGGTCTCTGTCGTGAGCCGCACAGCACTGATGTTGTCTTGTCTCCGGTCGTCGCCGTAAAAGGACGTCCCTCACGCGGACGGTCAGTCAGATAGTGCGACCACGTTTGAAATTGTTAAACCGACTATAAACAGTGGTAAGAGAAAAACTTCATCATGAATGGACAGCCGAAATTTATTGTAACTTTTTTGTTGGCTTAAATTGCAATTAATAGTCATAGAAAATCTTTGTACGAAAATTTCTGGCGTTAAATTCATGTTGACGTTAGAGAAAATATTTTTTTTTTGCCGCCAATTTGTAAATGACAAATGATAGCACATGTATTATTTTACTATATAAGGTTGACAAAGACTTCCATTTTTTTTTTAATTTAAATTTATTTCTTTTTATTATTTTACAGTTTCTAAGAGGTTAGTTTTAAAAATTTTTAGTGTTACCCACGTATGTCAAAGACGAACTTCCTATTCGCGGCAGTAGCCGACTTTAAATTATTCTCGACTGCAAATTATTCTGCGATCATGAACGCCGACGCGTGCTGACGGCTTCGCATATCCAGTACAAGAGGCAGTACTAAAACTGAACACAAAGAAGAAGCACTACCATTACTTTTATTTCGGTGAACACAGGGAAAGAAAAAATCGTATCATAATGGCGTTGAACGAAAGCTGTTAAGGCCTTCGGCTTAACGCCACCGCCGGATCACCTATTTCAGGGACTCTTTAGTTGGATATGCCCCATCTACCGGGGTGCAGACAACTGATAATGGGTTTCGTCAACGTTATTGACGGGTTTCGTCAACATTATTGACCATTGCGCGTCATGATGGGTTTGAGTCGGTCAAAGGCTGCTTCGAGCCAACCTCTGCCGACTTGCGGTCCTTCATAAACGACTTCACACGACATCTTTTTCAACTTAACGATGTCGGTGTGTACGGGCCTTTAATATTAGTATTCACCCGTCAAGCTTGCATCTGAACAAAGACAAAGGATAGGGTTCAACCCTATCATCAATTTTGTTTCTCCGCGAGTTACGTAAAAAGTTGAATAAGGGATTTTCTTCTGTCCATTGATCGATGGTGAAATAACCATTGTTCGACATGACCTTTGCAATATTAAGATCGACGATCGGTGATTGCGTATTACATTTTCATCAGGTCTTCGAAAGAAAAATATGCTAACCCAATTCTTTAATAAATATACTAAAAGATACACAAGAATTTAGGAAAAGCTTTCAGGAGAAAGACTCTCGAAACACGCGATAAAGCTTAAAATATTAAGCTTTACAAAACATTTCGTATAAGAAATAGTTATTAAATGTGTGAGAGAGTCCATACTCACAAATAGTTATTAAAATTAATATGTACGTACTCTTTTCTTACGGCGTTCAATTCGTCGCAGAAAATGTTTAAGGGAAAGTATTTATTCGTAATTTATGCAAAATTTATCTTAAAATTAACGAAGTGTTAGTAGTAAATGAATATAGAATAAAGATTTATCATTATTTTCAAATCCATTTTTTTGTCCATATTTTGATTCGATTCCAATCACAAAACATTACTTTAAATTATAGAAGTCAATACCAGTATTATAAGTTTTTGATCTGTATCATCGCCGCGTATATATAAACATAAAGTTAACTGGTGGATAAGCGCTCTTACGAAAATATAAGTAAAATAGAAAATATAAGTAAAATAAATGAATGGTATTATTTATTTTAATTATGAACGCGATATTATATCAACAAAAAAAAGTTGTTTTAACAACTTTTACGGTTACTCACTCTTAAAAGCTATTATTTAATTTTAAATATATCACACACACACACACACACACCGTGTATATATATATTCACGGGAAAAATTATTTTTGTATATTATAAGTAAAAAGTTGCATTAAAATCTTTTCGTTTGTGCTGTTTGTATTTGGCTAGTTTTGATACCATTAAATAGATTAAAAAATAAATAAACCGTTTTGATAAGTAGCATATATTACATCGACGTCGAGGGTCTAATAATGGAGCCGAAGGGTGGATAGTGGAACTCTTCAGTATTGTCTTCTAAGATCCTCGTGCTTAGTTTCATTCGTTTTGCTTTGACGAGTCTTATAAATTAGGTCTGGGAAAAGTTTTTTCGTAAGTAAAAATCTAATAATCGCTTTGCTGTACTGTTTATATCTAACTTACAATGATAATGACAAATAACTTCATCAAAATAAAAACGGTTATTCCGCCATTTTCCTATTGATTTTGTTTTCTGTCCAAAAATAAGGATAATCTAACGTGTAAATTCGACATATTCAAGAAATTTTAACAAAGGGAAAAACGGCCTAAACCATGAAAGAAAAGAATATCGTTATGGATCTAATGAAGTGTCGGTAAATAAATTCAGTGATTCCATTTAGAGAAAACGCTAACATGTCGTTGGGTCCATTTAGAAGGATAAATAAAATAGACTGAAAAACAAAGTTAGTGGTATGGCGGAAAAGTTTAACAAGGATCCTTATAGAAAATTCTAGAAGATCAAATTGGTAGCATATTAAAAAAGGGCCAAATTTCAAGCATCGAAATCGGTGATCTTACGTGAAAGGATTGATGGATGTTAGTGAAGCAAGCGAGAAATGCAAAGATCGTAGTGTGTGGAAGTCTCTGCCCGTCCTTCTGGGGAAATAGACGAATGTTTATTTATATATATATATATTGTATTATTATATAGAGGCCTTAATAACGTAAAAATCATATTTCTCCATTATTGATAAGGTATATGATACTAGAAATACAATTTTAACAAGTGCTGTATAGCAAAATTTCAAAATATTAAGTCAATGTTATAATGAAGTTATAATTTTTATAATAATTACAATGTGTCTATAAACCTTTGGTAAATAGTTAGATAAAATTTGAGTTACGGTAACTTTAAAATTTTTACTAAACATTAAATTGAAATACGACACCGAGGTCATAATCAACGCTTTCAAAGTTTATTATTCCGTTGACGGGAAGATCTTGACAAGAAAGAAAACTTGAAGAAACTTCAAGTTCATTTTAGAACAATTTGTTGAACAATATTTCATTATACTTAAAAGGTCTCCTTAAATTGTTTCCTGGTTTCAGTTTCATGTGCGATTTTAAAGAATTTTGGACTGTATTAAATTAAAATTATAAACAAGAAATTAATACAGTTTTTTAGAAAATTGGTAGCAGTAATCTAAATATTATTTATTTTTAATAGATCATTATTGTTATATATACTAATATAACGCTGAGGAATTTTTTTAGTGAGTTTGTTATTCTAAATATTACCATTATATACTACAAACGTTACTGTTTCGTATTTCGATATTCTTGTCACCAGTTATTGCATGTGATTTCGTTTGCGTGGATTTTGATTTTGCGGTAAGAAGTTTCGATACAGGAAAAAGCCACTTATATACATGTAGAGGTCTCAGGCCACCTCTTCGTCAGGTTCCATTACGACTAATTCAGCAGATAAATCGTAAAGAGAAACACAACACAGATAGGTGAATCTATATACATACATACACATACATCATCATAAAAATTATGGTGAGCGCTGGGAGCTCTAACACTATCTCACAACCCATACATTCTTGTAGTAGACTTTATGAAAAAACTATCGCACCTCTAAACCCTGAATTTAACATAGCAGTTTAAATTTATGTTTCGATTTGATATCTATCATTAATATGTCACTTAATGAACAAATAATAGTAAAACCGAGAACGAGCCTTAAGGTAGTCATATAATATGATGTGTAACATCTGACGTCTCACCTAGATAATAAGTAACATTAATATCGTATCCTAAAAAAAAAAAAATAATTCAGATGTTTTTAAATGATTTTTCATAATTAATAATAATTGTTTTTTAATGAAAAATACATTTTATTTAATTAACATTAGGAGTAATGCATTTTTTGTAGAATACAGTTATTTTTGTTTATTTTTTGGGAGAGCTGAGATAATATGTTTAAGATAATTATAATATGAGACCCGTACTTGTAATTTCAAAGTTTTAAAAACTGCGTCAATAACAATACAGTTGTCGAAACATTTTGATCTGTGTTCATTTCGAGGTTGAGTTCATCAATTAAAAAACCTATGCGCGCCTAAGTTCCTGTTGATCTGAAGTTTACGTTAAAATCATCATTTAAAATCATGGAAAGAGATTGACAGTTTATTTTAAAAGAGCCGAATCACCTTCGGTATATGATAAAAGTACTAAATACAGAAAATCTATTATTTTTGTAATTATTACATTGAACAATTATCATTTGGCATTAAGATATAATCACATTCGTACGGGCTGACAGGACCCAACCTTTCGGAAAACGGAGTGGTATCATCTAACGGCCCTAGCACCGCGCGAGCTCATTGGTCAAATTAAATAGCGCGCGCTTCCTCAGCTTCTTGTTACTTGTTTCCATTCCTTGTCATGAAATCATTTACACAGATTGCAGGAAAACCAAAAAGATAGATGTTACACATCAAGAAAAACAAAACAACAATGTAAAATACTTTTTCAATTATAATTTATTACATTAGTAACGCCATTTATCGGAAATTACAGAAGAAATAAGGCATCATTCAATGGATGTTGTTTTATCTCCTACACTGTTACTACTGCCATCTGTTAGAAAACTAGAGTTGATATAGATTTATTAACTTCTACAATGTTTAGTTAAAAAATGGTTGGAAGCTTTTTAGATTATTGATAAATAGTATATGGAGTTTAATTGTGGTACTTTTTTTTAATTTTAGCTAGAATGTCATCATACTATTATCGCATCTATTGAAAATTTCAATACGAATAAGCCACATATCAAAATTACAAAGATAAAAATAAATAATCGATTTATTTGTTCAATAATGATATTATACATAAAATCAATATCTTTTTTTGTTTGCGTACTTTTCATTAACAATTTTTCATATTATTGTTTTATTATGCAATATTTTGCAAATTGTCTGAAAATTATTTGCAATATGAAATATTTACTTAAATTAATCTCTATAATAACAAACTCATTCTATTAAAAATTCATTCTTGAAAATTATTGCTAGATAAAAATTATCATTATATAACGAAATTATCTAATATTCGTGCAATTCATTATATAACTTGTATTTAAATAAATTGGTTATTATATATAAAGTGTATATACACTTAAGTGCGTCATCGACCTGTGACCATATTTAGGATAGCGTTGGAGCTATGGGGGACTCGGCTGAGTGGTAGAAAAGCCGTCTTACATAAGCATCTGCGAATATGTCCCAAGTACTATAAGAAGAGCTGTACACTCAAGCGCATCCTGAAAGCATCTTTGTACCTACTGTACGGGCATAAAAAAAAATCTTGCAAGCCATCCCAAAGCCGTGCTTTTTGCTAATATTAACAGGGATAGTCCTAATAGTCTGCTGACATTCACTATTAAAGATATGGAAATAGGTATTATAAATCCCGAGGGCTACTATTGACTGCGATTAAATATCTAATTCCCACGAAATCCTACGCTCGCATAGTCGCCGACGACTGCTAGTTATAAAATCTTACGATTTGCATATATCTTTCTAAAACTCTATCCAGGTGTATTAGAATTGGCAGCCGTAATCCACTAATTCAGACCTAGGAAATTTATCACAACATCCTTTGAGAACACATTTTTGATTGGAGGCTGAAATAAGAATTCTTCTGCTGTGGTAGTGTATGCCGCAATGGCCATACGAGTTGCTAATTGAAAAATCTTGGCGATTTAATTATCAACACCGTGTATTTAAGAGTAGTTCTAAATAAAATCTTTGATGCTATTTTAACTTATAGTGTCAATTGACCACATTAAAAAACCAATCAATTCATATCGTATTCACCACTATCATAGGTGAGTATACATTTTTATATCGTCTCTCAAATTGTTATTTATCGAAGTGCACGCCATCTATGACACCGCGAGAGCAAACACTTCAGCTTCAGTGGTTCGTAATGCTGGAAAGGAGAAATGGACGAAAGCGAAAGCAGTTTATATCAATTTGTTGTAGATGGCGCTACAAGAAATATTTTTTTTTGTAAACGTTTGTAATTTAGTAGCAACTTTAAAATGAAGAGACACTTTTACAGAATTATGTATACATGTTGGACACAATTAAAATTTGAAAGAGAAACAAAATATTTTTCGTTGCTAAGGAAATAGGTCAACTTTACTAATCCTTTTCATAATTATAGATCATTCCATGTTTAGATTTCAACTTGGTATGATACCTTTCTATGGTCTCCAATTCATCTATGGGTTATGGCTTATGATGCGATGCTCGAGTGTGGGTACCCGATTTACAAACCTTGATATTATTGGGTTTTTGTGACTAATATTTTATATATACGACGATATTTATTATATATTTATATTTGATAATATACGACGAGAAAAAAAATTAAGAAAAGAAACTTTTTCATGTAAATGTGTACAATTTACGTTTGCAATGAGATCGTAAACCATACGTGACATTCTACTTTCCAATTTATATACGAACAAATTCACTTTTAAATGCAAGAGTTTTCGTAAATCTTAACATTATGCCACATTTTCGTCTAATGATCTCCACGCTATTACTTCAGCCCGGATACAACAATTGTAGATTAATTAATATCGATTGATGGATGTCAGGGAGGCAAGAGAGATATGCAAAGAACTTACCGTGTGGAAATCTACAAACTCTGCCTGTCCTTCCGGGAAATAGGCGTGAGTTTATATTATTATTATTAACAAATGTTGATAATCGAGCACATAACCACATGTATGTTCGACGGCGTCAATCTCGGTTCATATTGAATTCTTCCCAGACAATAAACGAAGGACGCAGTTTATAGCCGGCATCAAACCCCCTCCTAGAATATTAAAAATAAAATATTTTATAGTCAGTCGTTAAAGATCCCGTTTCAGCCGTAAGAGGACGAAGTTCGATTTAATCATGTAGAGAATCAGTGTCGTTCGACGGAAGCCGGGGCGGTCGCACTACCTACCGCGAGCCCGAAGACCGCGACGGCTGTTAGAGTACATCGAAATCGATGCGAATGTAGACGCATAATGACCGCTTTAGCAGTGTCACAGCCGTAAAAGGTTCAGGCTTAACTTCTGAAAACGTCGATGTGCCTTGACGTGGCGGAGAGGATTAGAAGTGAAATTCATGAATGAAGTGAAGGAGTACGCGTCGCCCGCGCAACGGAGGATAATTAGTTGTATGGCAGAGGGAAAATGCATCGGCGTAGATATTTCACTAATATTACATTTTGTCGACTTGTATGCAAATCTTGGGAAGTACGTTTTATTTCGCTCTGATTTAAGTTATGTCATATGTGATAAAAAATAATTTATACTAAACCGTTCTTTTGTATTTTCCATATTGCTTTAAGCTTCAGGCATGTATACCGATCGTCTATATAATTTCACCATTCACATCAAAGGAACTTACATTTTCTCTGTGACCACATCCCCTATCAGGATTTTATCACTTTCAGTTAAAATACTGGCTGAAAGAAAGACATTCATGATGATGTTATTCAATATGCAACATTCGTTATTTTTCCCTTTTACGACCCATCTAGAAATTGATGTATTATTATTAAACTAAATACAACATTAATAGATATAAAAATATAAATATTATTGTATTCAATCATAGGTCCATATGAATTCTTGTAAAAGTTCAGCCATGCTTAGTATATCTTGTACAATACACATGTTTGAATATTTTGAGTGACAAAAATCCAGAAAGCGTATGAAGTTTGATTGACACGATTTTATCACCGCATTGCATTTAAGAGTCTAGTTAAAAGAGCATAGTCTTATGCAAAACATTAATATGTTTCTATTGTATAGTAGCAATTCTGACTATATTTATTATCCATAGCATTTATAGCAGAGGTAGATAATTACGTATTTTCGCGAATTCACCCATAAACGAAATAATTCAATAAGAGTTTACGTATCTAAAAAATATAAAACAATTTCCTTTTTGATTATATCGATGTAATGTAAACCACCACATTTACATTTCTTGTCAATTTCGATTGTTTACAATATTCCAGATTAATATAAATTTTATGTGATATATTTACATTTTTGTTGTCGGACTATTATATTTACATCTTTATTTTCATGGAAGATTTATGCTTTTGTTTACATTGATTTTTAACACTAGTTTTTTGTAGCAAATAATGCGTTCACAAGTTACGTTCAATCAATCAAAAATGTTAAAGTGGTTCCGTAGTGATTTTTGTTTCTCATTTTTCATCCTATTTCAATAGGGTTGTATCGAAGCGTATTACCTCTCAGAAAATCAGCGTCGCCATACAACTTTCCATTGAAATGTTAAGTGAAAGGACGGAATTAATTTGCGAGAATGACGGACAAAGTGATTCAGCAATCCGGTAAAAAAGTGAGCCGAGTGCTATGTTTTCCGACTGAAGGCTAATTTTACAGCTTGGTAGATCGGCCAATAAATCGTGGACGCGACGTGTTCTCCCGGCGTCGGCGGGCTCATTTTTTCCGGTTCGGCCGGTCTCGGGGCACAAGTCGCCGCTCGGCGCTGCAGGGGCTGTATATCAGTCAGTGTCCGAGGGGCCACTTTAATTGTGTTCTAATTTATGGCGGCGCGCGTTCCGCTTCGAGCGCTTCAAATCTTCGAGGAATTAAAATTAGTTTTTCACATGTACCCACTGCCTGTACTTGTCTAAGAGGCGAGTATGAATACTGTATCGATTAATAGCCGATCTATCGATCTAACTGTCATTATCGGCTTGGATTTATTGTTGTTTTTATGAAAACTTGTGCAGCGGGATAAGCGCTCGTTTTATGTCCCAAACAGATTCTGTTGGGAGTGACAATGCATGAAAACAGGATAGCATCATTCGAGAATTTGCACTCAACTTTCTAATTGTGTTCGACTAGAACAGATAATTGAAATAGAAACACCTAGAAATTATCAGTTGACGCGATAAATATTCTTTGTATCGTCGACAATTAGAAGCATGCAAGGAAGAAGGTCCGAAGCCCTTGCACCTTGGTGTCGCCGCATTTTACTAGAGCTGTTGCAATGTTATATTTGCATATGAACCGAGTGAATCTCGTGCGTGGGCGTTGCTGAGGTAAGGGAAGAGCGTTTCTAACATCTCGGATATTTTCTTTACGAAAAATTAAAAATAATATTGTTTATATGACCTATGAAAAAAATCTTTATACAATACATGACATTCTCGTATGGGCGGTGAGGCAAGGTCACCGTTGTGATAGTCCTATGAAAGGCACCAGCCGCGCGATGCGGCAGCGGCGAGCTTCTTTTCTTAGTTGTATGATCAAGAGAATATAATTATAGGTGTAGTACTGTAGAATACGTGACCTGGCGCGACGCAATAAAAAAAATTTGTCCTCGATAGATTCACGATGCAAGAAGGGAAAGTAAAAAAGGACTTCTAGAACTGAACACTGGTCACCGATAGTGATCAGAGGAAAACACAATTAAAATTTGGTTGCCTGTAAAGTCGGTATACGGGCGAAAGTTTTACGTGACAACGACTTTGAATGGTAAAATCATTTTAATGTGAATATTCATTCGTATAGTAGGAAGAAGGATGAAATAATAGTAACAATTTAAAACATTTATTTATACAAAGAATTATATTTAAAACATTAATTTATACAAAGAATCTCGCACTGAATTTCATATTAACAAAATTTTATTTTACCTTTACATACATACGTATTTATATACAAATATACATACAATAACTTGCAATACATTTGCAAGCTATGCACTAATTCTCTAGTGCTGCGCGCGCGGCAGACCGATCATAGTTGAGTGGGAGAGGACGCAAGGCATTCGGCGGGCTCTCTCGTTCGGTGACTCATCGTTACGTTACCGAGCGTTACACTTTTTCAAAGGGACTCCCAGCCGCAACCTAATTTAAGACGTTGTCACGTCAAAAACTCGACAACCCAAAACAACGGAGATATATTTTGAGAAAAATAAATGGGAAATAGATTCTTGGCCGAAACTTGTTTAAGGTTAGCTATAGAAAGGACACTTTTAGCTACGCTAATCACTTGTTTCTTCCATGTTCACTGACCGAATTCGTACGAGAACGAAGAGGTAAAACAACCCTTCTAATATTTTGCAGCTTAACAATCCGGTCACGAATCAAAGCTTTCGTGTCCAATATTGAATCTGTGTTGATGACGCATTTTAATGTTTACCGGGGGAACTTTGCTAATGACCGAAACATCGGCCCGTTCAAGCGCCGCCGCCGCTCAGCTGCCGAATTCCCGCGTCGGAGGGCGGCGCGCGCGCCGACCGCCGCGCAAGCTCGAGTTCGTAATCTGCAAATTAAACAAGACGTCACGCCCCGCCGCCCGGCCGCGCGGCGCGCGCAGTCGGCGGCCGTCGAAGCCGTCGCTATTAAGCCGTCCTAAATTACGAGACACGTTCACATTGTTTGCTTTTACGCGAAGCGAGCGACTAAACGGCCTTTGCAGCGATTTCTCTGAGGCGGGTGGCCCACAAAAGACGTCGCCGAGGAGCGTGGCGCCGTGCGTCGCATCTTAAGGCGACAACGCATTTGAATCTGTAGCGTGTTCGAAGAAATTAAGTTTAAGAATAGGATATGAAAAAGATAAAAATGTACTAATAAGTACTGAATAGAAACCTTAGTGACTGATATAAACTACAAATAAAAGTAAACATTGATTATTACTTGTTTATACAAAAAGAACCTAAAACTTTAATTTCTGAAACTAATTTGAGTGAGAATTATTTTTTACAAGAACAAAAAGAAAAATTCCTGGTCAGATGCGAGATTCTTTCCATATTTTTGACTTAATCTATATAATTACATAAATAAAATACTAAGTTGGATACATGCTCTTCAAGGCGATTATCTTGTAATGGCAGATAGCACGATTCTATTTTTTTAAACGGCTCAGTTCGGCTCAAGCGGACAATATGTTTGCACAATAGCTTATATGTTTTATTCTCCGACATTATTCTTTAGAGTCGTTGACTGTATTTTCATATGAAAAAAAAATAGGAAATTTTTAGTAAATATAATTTATTTGTCGCTCTGTAGAGTCAGTGTGTAACAATTTTTGATATTTTAATAATGTTATAATACTAAAATCTGTCAATGTACAAAAGATTGTTGTTGATTGACACCTTAATCCTGTCATAATAATAAGGAATGTTTAATTATCATAATATATTACAGATTACTTAATTAGCTTCAGATGTAGTTATTATATTATAGATTCTAGAACACTTCCGAAGAAAAAAAATAATGAAATTCAATAAAATTTTACATCAACCATCTGCTTCCTAAATTACTGTATTAACATCTGAAATGAAACATGAATATTAAAAAGTAATTATGTAATTAATTACACATCTTCCATCTTCCACTGAAAACCATCCTGCTTGTAAAGAAACAGAAAGTTATGTCGCAAGTTCAAAAGAATTGGAAAGTAGTCCATCTGAATTTTTACTAAGTTCAATCCAATCGTTATTCGATTTTTATGATCTTTAAATAAAAAGTAGTATTAATTTTTGTTTGATTTCATTATTAATCAAATTTAAAATTAACATAACCTATTTATGATTTCAAAAGGTTTTAATGATGATAGCCATTGCCATAGATTTATTTTAAATCATATTTTTAAATTAAACTATAATTTCAAGAGCAACTTCACCAATTCACCCGTTTAATAAATAAATTAATTAATTCAATAACTTACTATGAGCCCACCGTGAAATATGACAGTCGTCGCATTAACCGCACTGATATTACGGTTGTGACTCCTCCTATTTTTGATGAAAAATAACATTTTGTGATTTTTTTCCACGTACTGTGTCGCTTTAATACTTGTTAAAAAATGTATACAGACGGCAGGCTCACTTCAGGGGGCGCCCGCAGCGTTCGTGCGCGTTGCGCAACAACAAGTCACCGAGCGCTGCCGACGACGTCGCGCGGCAGTCATTTTCGAACATTATGGCGTTAGGTGGTCGTGTCTCACACCATTGCAATAACTAGCTGCCGCCCGCGGCTTCGTTGGCGTAGATTTTGTTTTTGTAGGAATTGAATATTTCACTACAGAAAAAGTAGCCTTCCGGGATTTGTAATACTTATCCCCCTATTCTCAATGGAATTTCATTGGAGATCAAATTATTAGTTCTGACTCTACTAATACTACAAATATATATGTGGCTTTGCCTATCTTCTCTTTATTACCTCTTTACGACCAAACAGGTGAATCAATCGTAATAAGGTTTGACAAAAAAACAGCCTCAAACCTAAAGTAAAACGTAAGCGGTTTTTTACTACAAAGAAATCTACACAAACAAAACCGTTTGAATAATTAGTCAGAATTCAATGAAATACGGAACAGTGACGTGCCTAATTGAGTAGTAGTAGAAACAAAGAAATAACACTACTATAGAAGAAAGAAGAATCAACAACTTCGAACTAAGAAAAGCGTAACAGACAGCAACCTCTGTCCTTACGCGTCTGCCCGCGCTTGGGTCGCCCACTCGCAGGCATTTGCTCTCTCACTCATCGCGCGACCCCACCGCGCATTGCCGACATCACCGCACCGCATAGTCCTCATTTTGTCTTCAAATTTGTCCGATTCGTTGACGTTTACGATTATTATTCTGGTCTGTGTAGCCGGAGGTGACGTCAGATAGTCTAGAGCATTCCTCGATAAAAGGACTACGTAACACAAAAATAAATTACATCCGACTGATCGTTTCTTAGACAGTGGATTTAAACAAATACACTGTTTGCAGATGATACCTCTATATTATTCATAATAAAAGACATCAGCTCCATTATAACGATGTGAACTTGTTAATAAGGAAGAAAAAAAAAGTGTAAAATTCTCACTTTCGAATATAAAAGGTTGGATCTGATATTTTTCTAATAAGAAACGAGGAATTAGATCTTGTTGACGCTACCGTATTTGTAGGAGTTACTTTGGATAATAACTTTCAATGAGGTCGTCATATCGGTAAGTTGGCGTAAAGGCTTAGCTTTGCTCGTACGCAATTAAAAAGATAAGAAATTTGTTATGATAATAAATGATCAAACGGCCGATGTCGCATGGCATCCTGCTTTGAGGACATGCTGCATATGTTCACAGAATTTTCGTGTTGCAAAAGTTGGCCATTCGCACGACTTACAAGCTGTAACGTCGTGTTTCTTTTAGGAGTAAGTGTAACGGCGATTTCGGCTATCGCCGCGTAAGCCCGTACTTCGGATTGTATTTCACAGGCTTCGGAGAACGAATTCATTGCGGTGTAGTGGGCAAATGATGGACAGCGTTTTCAGGCGATCAAAACTTTTTTATTTCAGCCGAGTTTCATATGTAGCGGTCGGAGTACAACTGCGACGGATGAACCTATCTCGCTGCAATTTATAGATAGTGCATCCGCCTGCACAAATGAGTTGCATACATTTTCATTGAGGAGGTGAGAACTTTAAACCTCTTTCAGGCCTCGGGGAAGTGACCAGTTCTCGGTATCCCATCGAATACTTTGTTCGCCACCATCGCCCTCTTTGGCAATTTGTTTGTATTAGTTTGGTAGTGCTGCTGTCGAAATCACGTTGGGTCCCGGAGCCTTCCTTTTTGGTAGGCGCAGCATTATTAAGTGGAGTTCCGCTGGCGACAGGAATAAGTCTCCCGGGAAGGGCGGGGGGGTTGTAGTGGCCATATAGTTCCTAACCTCCTCTTCTACACGCGCATAATACTTCTGCATCATTATGGAGGTGGTAAGTGGGTACACAATAGCGTCATATGCGCTCGGAACACCAATTCACGGCCGTACCGTGACGACTGCCGCGGTTCTAGGCCTCTGATTGGTCCTCCCCGCCAAGGCACAATTTCGTATGCAACTCATATGCACATCACATTTAATTCGTATTTACAATGAATATACACAACTAAATAAACAAGCCAAAAACACTAAATACAATAAACAATATCAAAACAGGCAAACAATATACAATTTCTTACAACTAATCCCTACCCGCGTAATAAAACACGACAATCAAAATAGTTAAATAACTATTAACGGTAAAACACAAAACAATTCTTAACCTGTGTCCGTTCGTATAAAATAAATAATATATATTGTCCAATTTAACACTAAGTGCGCGGCTGTCCGCACACTTATATATAAAATTTATATATTTAAGAAAAAAATAGAATTTTTTACTAAAAATAGTAATAACTATAATTTAAAATCTTGAAATAAAAATAAATTGTGTTTACATTTTAGTCAACTGCATAAGGTCGCGATTTCATTTAGAGGGCTCTATGTTCAATAAGATTCCTAAGGATATACAAAATTTACCCTTATACAAATTTAAAGTCTTTATTAAACAAACACCTTAAAAAAAGGGTATTAAGCAATTTCCGAATATTTAGACTATAAATGGATATAGCTAGCTCGTTCCTACAGGTTTGTTTTTCTTGCGATAGTGTTATACGTGATTTTAATTCTGTATAATTTTCGTTTGAAAAGAGTTTCGTAATTTGAATATGAATATACAGGCACAAACAAACTATTTTATTATATTAGCATAGACACGTTATGAAAAAAAAGTAACTTTTAATTTGTTTGATATCATAATTTCAACGAAAATTGAATTGTTCGCTATTACGTTAAAATAACTATTAATATGTTTTCTTTTTTTCTAAGCATTTCGCCGTTTCTTCGTCCTCTTTAAGTAAAAAATGTTGTATTACAAAATCGTCGTTTTAACATCCTATGTCTTAAAAATGCAATGAAAAAAGTGAACCTCAGTCCGATTTCGACCCACTGCAGTGGCAATTCCAACAATAAAATTTTGAGGCCCTTTTATATGGTTGCTATGCTCGTGAATTCTCATAGTAATTTATTTTTTTCTTAAATGACATTAGATCCACTTTTGCCTGTCTGTATCCCGACAACATTTAGATTGACATCCTCGAAGCACTTTTTAAATATGCGATGACAATAAAGAAATACGTACACAAATGTGGCATATTTAATATCATAGGCTGAAACTGAATCTATATCTGTGATAAAAAAAAGGTGAAAGTGAAAAAAAAAGGGCTGGGCAGTCGTTAGGACTGCTGACAGAAATGAAAGCTTGAAACTATGATGTAACAGTAGTTTTTTTTTAAGAATTTCAAATTAATTGTAACATAAAAAATATTGAATTTTTATCACAATTTTTAAATTATAATCATAAACATTAATCTGGTTTTCATATTCATCGATAGTTCGAATAACAATCATATATATTTTTGTATGGTTTATTTACTAATCAAAGGACATGATGAGCTGGCTGTGCAGGTCCAATAAATTTAAAATAATAGTCAATATACATAGTAAAGTTTAAATTTAACAAATTTAATTTTAATTAACAAAATATAAGCTTTTTAATTTAAACGATTTATCATAGTGTTGCAATTGAATGAAACCTAAAATGTAATTTTCACATATACAAAAATGTTTCCACTTATACTCTTAATTAACATATTCTGATAACATTGGCATGTTAGTAACGCGAATACATAACGTTTTACCCATCCAAAAATTGCCTAACGTGCCTATAGACGTTTTTACTTCAATAAATAATGAAGTTATATATTTTTAAAGTAACTATATTGCTAAAAAGACTTCTTTTTTTAGAAATTTAAAGTATATTTTTATGCACTTTACTGCACGTATTTCACTTTTTACTGCATAATAATCATCGTGACTTAGTAATTTTCCCTTCAAAAATAAAAAAAAAAACATTAGCAGAAGAAAATAATAAAAATCTTTACTGTAAAAGAAATAAATATGTAGTACAAATGCGAGTCAGAGTTGCACTGTAAGGTTTTGAATTTTAAATTATCCGTATTATAGAGCATGCATAAGTATTGTTTTTAATTTAACCTAAATGTTTTTCTAGCAACTATAAAATAAAAAATATATACTAAATGAAAAAAAAATGATAAAAAACTTTTTGTATAAGAAGATAACTACCGTAGTAACCACTAGAGCAATTAAACTTTTCAGTTCTCAGTAAAATTAAGCAATTCATTTCATAAACATTTTCCACGATCTTTATTACTGAAAGAGGGGCTAACACCTTAACTTAAGTTGACTCAAGTTAAACTTAAGTTGAATGACGTGGGTCAATTCGTCCGTAATCGAGATCGAATCCAGTACCTTCGGATACCAAACTATCGTTTTTAATTTATTCAATTACTGGCTATTCAATTTTCCATTTCCTGTGAGAATTTAATGACATAGAATTTCATTTCGCTTTTCCCGTGAACCACGAATGAGGCCTTATATTTTATTTAATTTTTTTTTAATTTTAGGTTCAGATATTTCGAAGTTAAAAGGGATAAAAGAAAACCTACGATATATTTTCTGTACTATCTATTAAGATACGCGTTTCAGAATTACGCAATAATCTGTTTATATTTTTAATAACAAGCCCACTATTTATTTTATATGTCACATGACGTATTTTACAAACATTTATTTATTTAATTGAGGGCTTCCTCCACCACCTCCTCTTAAACTCACTTTTAACTTAAATCAGTTTTGAAATTTATTTTACTTTTCATGTCTTCCTTTTTTATGGGTCTAGTCCAAACAACCGCTAAAAGGAGGATTTGTAACGCAAATTTTATTCTAAAAGTGACTTTTTGTAAAATTTCAGTTTAAGAAGAGAGGGAGAAAAAGACTCTTAATCTATTAATTTACGCCGTACGTTCGTAATCGGGTCGTCTAATGTACTAAAATCGTAAACTCTTCTCTTCCGGTAGATTCGAAGAAAATAAACTGTGACAGACGGGCGTACAAACAGAGACGAGAATTGTTCTACTAGTCTTTTAAAGAGAATACAGAAATGTAAAAATTTGAAGAAAATTCAATCCCTTTCAATTCAAATTCCAAATTTTAACTGCAAATAACCTATTGATTTTAGTTTCAGTTGTACTCCATCTTCTACACTAAGTTAAAATTATAAGCATGGAATTACAACGATAGCTTAAAAAATTTGATACTATGTTTAGATAACGCGATTGTTTTTTTTTTCATCGAATGTATAAAAGGCTAAAAAAGTATGTATGTACTTTCTGTACTAATTATAATGTATAGTTTAATAAGTATAATTTTTTGTACTACACAATCCCACCATTGCAAACATTATATTTATTTCGATCCTTTAAGACACCGTTGGAATAACGTTTGATAAATAAAATCCCACTCACTTTTTTATCCGTATTTTGCTTTTCATGGTCCGTGTTCTTTACTCGAAGATGGAGTCGATTTCCAGTTCATGCGCAAAAGATCACGAAATATCAACGCCTCTGTCCGAACGATCTTTATTTCACTGCTCTTGATGTCCCACGAATTTCAACGTCGCTTCGTATCTTAATCCGATTGAATCCCGAACTAATGATAAATCAAAAATTTATGAAATATTGAATAGACATTCGCATTTTGGACGTTCTTTCATCATAGACAGCGTAAAAAAAAGTATATACTTTTTTTATGAGCACAAAAAGAACCTGATCTATATGTCTTTAATGATGAAATATTTATGATTAAAATGATTGTGATTTACGATATCGAGTTTTGTTAAAATCAATAATTTATTCTTGAAAAATATTTTTTTAATTGAAACTCAATGTCAATGCTTATTATACAATAAATTAAGTTATATCCCAATAATACAAATGTAATTTTTTAAATACTTCGATATTCACGTTTAAACGTAATACATATAATTGTACAAGTGATCGAGATCCCGGTTATGATACTGTAGTCCAATCATTAACAGACTATGTGAAATCTGCGCAGACCTGCTTCAGACCTGCCCAACAAAGTTCAACATTTGAGACTAAACTGAAATGTTTTCATCCTACGAAGGCATAAATATTTGATCTGACCCTAGTATTAAATTGAAAATTTCCAGCGAAATTTTAAATTCGTGATTACGGAAATGACAAAGCTCATAAAGCTCAGAATGATTTTTTTCGAATATTATAAAACCTTCGGGTTGTTGGATGAAATATAGCCCATTCTAGGACATTATATTCCAATTTTGACCATGAATATCCGATTTGACATTTCTGTACATAAAAACTAGATTTAACTATCTATAATATATATCTCCACATCAAATGTAATTAAAGATGAAAATCTTTAAAATGTCAAAATCAGTTTCCATTAAGCATGGCTTACATTAAGAATGGATTTTAATTAGACTTTTTCATAGATATATTACGATCCACATACAATAATAAGAAACTACAACATATCTTCTATACTATAATATGGTCCACAAAAAATATTTACGATAAAATGAAAGTAAAATCTATTATAGCTAGCATATTCATTAAGGATTGTTTGCGCGACTCACAAGGCACAATATCAAACGTCTACTGATTTGATTGTCAAGCAAAAGACTTCATTTTTGGATAGAAATATGGCTGCAGGTGGCAAACTCATTGCCCATAATTATCCAAATAAACTTCACGAAACAAATATTTTGGTAAAGCCAACGGATATAATTAAGACTACCGACCTTATCAGCCGCTATAACATTCGGTTATGCATACATCGTTTGCACTTATAGTTTGTTTTGTAACTAATTTGTTGTAATCTCAAAACTTAATTGACATGGAATATTAAAGAATAATGTCTTCTTTATTACGAGGAAGAATATTACTTGTTTTCTATGTCTAGTTTTACGTAAAATAATTGGTAACGCAACAGAACTTTATAAAGAAGTGGATAAGTAAATGGGTGTGTATGTATATATATATACACATATATACACACACACGCGCACACACAACAGTATATGTCTATATGTTCGTGCGTACGTGCGTGTGTAAAATCTTATTTTAATACCAAAGTATGGTAATCAGAGACGATAGAATATGAATATTACAAAACATTCAGAACTGCGGTTGTGGTTGTCCTGTAATATTCATATGTACTATGCGGTATAAGCAAAGCTGGTCTATGTTTAAAGGATGGAGTGTATTGCGGTACGTTAGTTTGTAACACGACATTTATATCTATCCTGTTCCGCGAGAAGAGTCGTCGCATCGAGTAAGCTCTAATATTTAGAGTCATCGAGCACGAGGTAACACTTCGAAAATTCGCAGTACAAAATCCCTGCGATTTGCAGCGCCGCCGCATAGGAGCTTTACTGAGCAATAAAGTTGGCGAGGGCTTTCGTGCGGGGCCTCACCGCATTTTTCAAAGTCTACTTAGTCGGCGACCGGCGGGATTTGCACGCGGCCTCGAAATAAAAAGGGTGCAGCCGCCGGCCCGCTCACGCAACTGCGATCCGAGAGCTCATCGCTCTGCCGGAATAAAACGTTGTTCGTGTTAATTGTTCGCACTCATCTCATAGGTAGGACCATAATACATACATTCTGTATGTCACATGGCCAGCCTTCGCCCGCAGCTCCACCCGTACGGACATAGAATGAGTTCTCACATAATTTATGTCGACCGACGACGTTGTGTCCTAGGTCTAGATCCCGATCCCGCTCTAGTCTTGATATTTAAGAGTGTATTAATAAAAGAGTAATACGTCATTTGAAACAATACAGACCCGAAATTCTAAAAATGATTTCCTTATTTAGTTAAAGTTCCCAGTTTAAGAGAGTTTTGCGTATAAATCGATTTGTAGGCAGGGTATCAATATAAAACACACCTATTTTTAAACTTATGGTCTGCAACAATACATTTGCGATGACCGCATTGAATTCTGTAAGGTAATTTTGCCTGATGCGCAAACAAACTAACATCGATGTGTTAGTTTGTTTGCGCATCAAGCAAAAATACAGACAGGCAGAAATTCTAAAAATAATAGTTTCGGCTTGTATTGCATTTAAAAGACCTCCCATATTATTTGTTATTAACTCTTACCAAGTACAGATATGATTAATTATTTTTTATGTGTGTATATATATATGCAGCACCTATATCTATGGTGATTAGCTAACAGTTAACTATCGAGAAGAAAATAGTACCTATATTGGGACGTCGGTCAATTTTTGACAGCTGTCTACAGGGCCGGCCTTATTATTTGAGTAGTCCTTAAATAATTCAGCTGAATATTCGCATTTATCATTAGCGTTCCCTACTCCAAAATAATTTGTATTCATAAAGTTATATTTAAAAAAAATTAAAGGAAATGTAAATGAGAACAATATTCTTTTTGTTGCCATTAAACAATCATTTAAGAAACACTCTGCTGATCACGGCCTTAAATAATTAAGTATTTTTGTAAATCACAGTGGAAACGGGAGGATGGTCGAAATTAATACGGTCTAATTTCAGTGGTTGATTTGAGTGACTTTTCAGTATTCGTCCGTAAGTGATATAGAGTGTTGAATATAATTCTAATTTCTTTTGAAATATGAGAGAGTTCAGATGCAGGGACGATAGCAAACTTCGAAATAGTCTAATGTATTATTATGATCTAATATAACAATGTCGTGTTCGGGGTACAGAAAGTGAACAACAAAGATATGAAGACGAGCTACCTATTATTAAGATTATAGAGCAATAGACCCTACAATACCTAGGAAACTTAAACAATTATTTTTAACTTCTTTGACTGTGTGCATAGTGCAAATTTTTGGTTATCATTTAAAGAGTTTTAGTCATAGCAAAGTTGTATCTGTTATAGTAGATTTTTAAGGTTCCGTAGTCAACAAAAAACCCTTACAGTTTCGCCATATCCGTCTGTCCGTCTGTTTATCTGCGACTTACTTCAAAGACTCCTAGTACTAGAAAGCTGTAATTTTGCATGGATATAAATCTTAATCAGGCCTATGCTCTAAAAAATGAAGACTAACTAAAAGGAATTTTCTCTTAGTTGACTGTAAAATTAATTAAAACAACTAAAATCGTGTATTCCAACAAAAGCTGATTCGTTATAACAACAAGTTCATTTATAACTGAGCTAACAAAGTAGGTACCCTATTAATTCTAATAAGGATATACATTGTTCCTATCATTATTTACTTCCTTATATAATTTGATCAATTTTATTTAGTTAACTTATACAGATATATATGTAGGTTTAATCAATTTAGAATAAATTAATTGAAATAATTACATAAACTAATAGTTTTAATTGTTAAATTAATACATTTATCGTATTTGAATTACCTAATACCTGTCAATTACATCATCTAATATACTTATCATTCTTAAAATAACAAAGACAAAATGATCAACCTTTAATACTCAACATTATTAGATACATTATGAATTAAATGTTACATTTTATTAATAGTATCTAACACCACCTGAGGTGGTAGAGAGAGGTGATATTTGAGACTACAATATCTACAATAGCGACAGATATTTCAGTCGTTCCGTCTTAAGTAATATAAAAGAGTTTTGAGAATCTTTAAGCATTTAGTGTTGGAAGACACTTCATTAGTGTTTGCAGAGGAGCAACATCGTCAATTATTACTAATGTAGAATCTTTAGGGTTTTATGAGCCTTTGTTATCGCCTCTCTAGGATTTTAAGGGCAAATGCCTATTTAGCAAATAAATCTTTCAGTTGTTAGATTTGTTGGAAGCTATAAGACAGAATATTTCACTTAAATCGTATCGACCTAAGCCTTTACTATACGTTTTTGATCTTTAAAGGTCGGCCTCTTATGGCTCTTATAAGCGCTTTGTATAATGTTTAGTGATTATGTTTCTTATGCATATTCTAAACCGCCAGAAGTTACACAGGCAGATACAGCAGTATTTTTTTTCTTTCTTAGGATTATGAAGATAGCATTATGTGTCTATAAAATGTTTGTTGGGAGGTTTCCACCTCTTTGCCAACTAAATGATTGTTTTGGATATGGGAAAAAAATATGCAAAAAAATAGTATATATATGTATACAATTAAAGTAAATGGAAAACTATCAGAACTAAATAAGCTTTACAAGTTAATCAGTAAAAGTCAATCAATTTATAAAATGTATTTGGAGACGTAAAAAGCAAAATTTCGCACAAATTCCCTTGGATATTACTTATATGAAGTTGTTGTTCGTGTAAAATGGGTAATGCTATAATCTATGTAAAACATAAGATCTTTAACATCTGTCCTAAAGGGGCCCGTTTTTACATGTCATTAGCTGTTAAAACGTGAGTTAATGTATTCATAATGTCAAACAAAAACCCCCCTTCTAAGTCCGTATGTTGTGACGAGGATTTATGGAACCATACACTGCGCATCTCTAAACACATTTTTTTTTTTATTACTATTTTAATTTACTTTTCATTCGCTCTTATTATCTTACTGATAGACTACTGGTAGACATCAGACATACATGCATGTAGTGACTCTTTATTTATGTACAAAACTGATATAAACGCACAGTACAGTGAACTTCGCCTTCGATAACCGACGCCCGACAGATGTTTATTTAGTCCCGAATTAAGCAGCCGTGAAAATATTCAAAAAAAAAAAAAGCGCCTCAGATGGCGCCAGCATCGGGCGGGCTCTCGGCGACCCCGCGCCCGGACAACTCGGGCGATTTGCCTCGGCCCGCCCACCGCTACCCATTCTCGTTCAACTCCGAAAAAGATTGCTTATTCCATTCCCGAATGCCTTTGAACTTGCGTTATTGAGATATAAAAAAAAAACATTTTTTTTCTGATATAGTTGGTCACCATTAAGTAGGTATTAATGGGTCCACGTGTGCACTTCCAGTGTATACACCTTTCAAATTTATACATTGACAGTTATTGGTGCTTAGGAACATATGTAATCTCCTATTAATCTGTTGATTTTTACAAAATCGTGCTTTAAAATACTGTTATCATTATGTGTACTTTCATTGTCACATATATTACGTATACAGCATATTTATCGATGAAAAAAAACGACAAGCTAAATAAAAACTTATGTTAAAATATTCTGAGTGCTTTTAATATGTGGCGTTATGAAAACTAAATCGACATATTATATTAGAAAAAGAATTCTATAAATAGTTTAATAAGAGCGGCGGGATAGCTTGAAAGTAGATTTAGTGACTAGAATAAAAAAAAAACGACAAGCTAAATAAAAACTTATGTTAAAATATTCTGAGTGCTTTTAATATGTGGCGTTATGAAAACTAAATCGACATATTATATTAGAAAAAGAATTCTATAAATAGTTTAATAAGAGCGGCGGGATAGCTTGAAAGTAGATTTAGTGACTAGAATAAAAAAAAACGACAAGCTAAATAAAAACTTATGTTAAAATATTCTGAGTGCTTTAATATGTGGCGTTATGAAAACTAAATCGACATATTATATTAGAAAAAGAATTCTATAAATAGTTTAATAAGAGCGGCGGGATAGCTTGAAAGTAGATTTAGTGACTAGAATAAAAAAAAAACGACAAGCTAAATAAAAACTTATGTTAAAATATTCTGAGTGCTTTTAATATGTGGCGTTATGAAAACTAAATCGACATATTATATTAGAAAAAGAATTCTATAAATAGTTTAATAAGAGCGGCGGGATAGCTTGAAAGTAGATTTAGTGACTAGAATAAAAAAAAAACGACAAGCTAAATAAAAACTTATGTTAAAATATTCTGAGTGCTTTTAATATGTGGCGTTATGAAAACTAAATCGACATATTATATTAGAAAAAGAATTCTATAAATAGTTTAATAAGAGCGGCGGGATAGCTTGAAAGTAGATTTAGTGACTAGAATAAAAAAAAACGACTAAGCGAATATGGGGCCACGCCCATTGTAAGGTTCCGTAATTTCCCATCACATTAGGTGAACTAAGAAGAGGGCTTACTATGCTATACTGTGAACATATAAATGAATTCATGGTTAAACGGTTAATAACGTCTAAAACGGGCCCAATTACAACGGTAGTTAAGGATGTCATGATTTTTTTTTCCCTAATTTTAAATGGTTCACAATCTCATGCTTCCTTTTTTATAGCGTATTCAAGGAGGCAACAAGCGGGTGAGCCATCAGAGAGTAGAGAGTCACCGCCGCTCAAGGACACTCGCAACTCCAGAGGAGTTTTCACTGCGTTGTCGACCTCTTTCGATAGAATATTAAGTCTCAATGAGAGGGGATGGGATTAAAAATGGAGGAGAGTGGGAGTTGGTCACCGTTTTACTGTTTTCCACGACTAACAACTCCGCCTAAGTGATTTTCAACGAGATTTTTCTTTTTATTTCTCCAAGTGCATTTTATTAGTTAGTCGATTATTATTCGTGTAACTCGTAAAGTCCCCTTGGCTGTGATACTTCCTTTTAACTTAATAATATATTAGATGTACGTGTAATGTGAGATATCTAATATCACATGTCCAAAAACAACCATTTAGGCGGTGGAGAGGGAGACTTTACTCTAACAACAGTTACACTTTAAGGCTTAAAATTTCGCAAATGTATTCCTGAATCTAAAAGCGGTTTTCACACCTACATTATTTTTAATGGACCTGTCCAACGATAACCCACATCATGGGATAGACGGAATAAAATTCATCCCCACTTTATTTGTAGGAGAGTTAACCCATAGAATTTTTTTTTCGAAGATTATATTTTACCACTTTGTCGGCATGATTGATATTTATATTTATGGCAAATTTTAGCTTTCTAGTACTAAAACTGTCTGAGGTGAGCCATGGACAGACAAACAGACAGATATGGTGCAACTACAAGGGGTCGTTTGTTGACTACCGAACTTTAAAAAGGTACGTTGTGGTGGTTTGGCCATCTAGAAAAGATGAACGAATATAGACTGGCAAAAACATCTACAGAGCGAATTTGTGTGATGGAAGAGCTCGCAAGAATCGCTCTAGAAAATCTTAAGCAACCCAAGTTGTTTGAATATAAATAAAATGGTCAAATTTTGAAGGTATGAAACCGACGAGCATGCGTAAAAAGATTGATGGAAGTCAGTAAAGCAAGAAGATATGCAAAGAACGTATCGTGTGAAAATCTATGGTCTCTGCCTACACCTCTTCCTCTAGGCGCGAGCAAAAAAAGAATAGCCGATGCTTTTGACTATTTCATAAAATCGTCAATTATTAATGCTTATAAGTGTTTAGAGTAGTTTTTAGTAGGTCAAGTAATGTTTAAGAGGTTGCGACTGGTCAAATCAAAACTGACTAAAGGTTGAACGACACTAAGAAATAATTTTATACTTTTAATACATTTTTTGTAGGAATAAAACAGAAAATTGTAGGATAAAAGAGTTTTATTTATTCAGTGAAATATTTTTCAATGGCGCTTTTTACATTAAAATCAATTTTTCTTTCTTAATAACGGATTTATAAATAACAGTATTTACGTTCATCAATCGAGAAATTATGGTCAATTATGAGTTCTCTCATAGGGTACAATTTTAACAATTATCTCTCGTTATAAAATATGTCTTCAGTTACTTCCAGGGTCGTACCAAATAATTAAAGAAATATAAATCTTCTCTTCTTAGGAACTGGTTCTCATCCATCAAAACTTCCAATATATTTTTTATTTGATTTCGGCACATCAAGAAAAAAAAATGTTTTATTGAGTCAGTAAAAAATTCTATTTATCGCTATGGAGAAAGCTTCGAACAAAATTACATCCTATGGGTGTTATAGAATTTCTTATAACGCTTAAGTAGTATTAATGAAGGGACGACAAAATAAATAATTGTTTTTTCATCAGTACAAAAAAACTTTAAATCATCTGAGCGTTGAATTCACTACAATCCGTACCTCATATTCTCATAAAAATAAATTCCCACCGTATTTCCAATGTTAAATACATGAAAATCATATTAGGAAAAACAGAATAAACTCACCTCATTCTGAGGAAAATAATATGATGCAGTAAAACCTTACATTTTCAAACCACACTCAAAATTAAGAATTTTTTGTAAGATTGCTGCGACGGTTATGTGATAGTTTAGCTTCCGTCCGCGGCTTTGCGCGTACGTGGACATAGAATGAGTATCTAATCTCATATATCGACCGATTATGGTCTCAATTATAAATCCGATCGCTGTCTCTTTTCCTTTGCCTTTCTCAGTTCTAAATCTGGTCCTGCTCTCGATGCAATTTTGCGGCAGTCTCGATTGCAATCGCGGTGGGTTTATGATTGCGAATCAGGTCACGATATAAGTAAATTACGATTCTAGTTGTGCTCTGAATTTTGATCTCGGTACTGCTCCCCATTCCTATTGCGATCATGTTCTTGATTCTAGTTTTAGTCCCACATTCGATTTCGACATTGGTTCCGTTTTCGATTTTGATCTCTTCCGGTCTCGACTTTAGGTTCTGTTGGCCGTCCCGTTTAAGATTTCAATTTCGCTACCAGTCACGTTTCCGATTTGGACGGCGTTAGCATTCAAAATAAAATTTAGGCCATATTACTTCAAGATAGTGTAGTTTTCTGTAAGTGAAAGAATTTTTAGAATGAATGTTAGTATAAATATGCTGATAAGCCAGAGCCAAATGATAAGTCTATTTTAATCAACGAACTTCTTATTCATAAAGGAATTTCTAGAATCTATTCAGTAATTTATTTTAACAGTAAGTAATTATTTTAACATTACACACACACGCGATCGCACGCACGCACGCACGCACGCACACACATACACACACACACACACAAAATTATATAAAAATAAATGATTATGATTACTAACGAAATACGATAATGTTATTTCTATATGGTCGAAATCACATGTGACCTATCATTTTTATTATATTCCAACCTTCATTTGCATCTATTAAGCCGTTTTTGAGTCATTAAAGGACATACAGACTTATAGACAGATAGACGGACTTACATTTTAAAAATGGTGAAATTGGGGTTAGTTAGGCATAAAACAAATATTCTATCTCGAAGTTTTACAAAAGAATTGCATGTACAGACCGACGCTATAGATTTATATAGTCGTATGTATTAGTCTTATAAATGGTTTAGAAACGGCAGTAAAAACAACACTGTTTTTTAAAAGGAGTTAATGTACCAATTACAAGTTTGTTATCGTTTTAAACGCCTCCGGTATTGCAATTATAAGACTTATACCCTTTTACACAAATTAAATTAAAATTCTAAGGATTATACTTCTTGCTTATCATAATGCAATTTATAAAAACAATCGGCTTACAATGACGTTGAAATATAAAGTTTATTTGCTTATAATTTAAACTTTTAATCCACCTGCCTTAACGTTAATACGGCTTTTATATATATTTTTACAGAATTTTCCTTACGTCCGTATTCTGTAAGAGTGTGCTGTTTCACCGGTTAAGCCAACTGTTTTTATAATGCAGCCTAGTTGGCTACAGTAGACCCTATCACGATAAAGGGTTCGTTGACGTCTCTGAAACGTGTTTAATCGTTAATACTGTAAAGCTCTGTATGACCTTTAAAAAATTTTGGAAAATAAATTGAACTGATATTTAAACAATTGCAAAAGTATTAAATAAATAAAACTTTTAAAAGGCGGAGGGGGGGTTTAGTTTTATAAAAATTACTTTTAAAACTGTAAGCGTCAACTAAATTAAAAAAAAATGGTAATAAGAAAGTGGCTCAAAAAATTGATTTTGAAACTCTATCTTAATTATTAATGGTTTTATTTCCGGCTGGAAATAGCATTCCGCGCTGTAAGCGCAGCGGGATTTCGCAAGTCCTTACCGTGGAATATAAAAGACATTGTTGATGATACAGAATATTAATTATACAGAAATTAAATTATTTTTCACTTTCAGCAGCCGTAAAATAAAAGTGTCTACAATAATTTCGTTTCGCAAAAAAGCTTTTGATAACTATTGAAGAAGATTTCAACATTGCGTGATTTCTAGTTGCTATAACGTAAGTTATTAATTTTCTTAAATGATAGAAAACAAAAATTTTAAATAGAGACAATTTTTTTTAAACATTTTCGAAAAAGATTGCCTTACGTTTGTATTGTTAGATGATATATGATTAAGTCAACAATTATTCTTTCATTCTGATATACGAAATATGAAATTATTTGTGATTTAAGTGAAATAAAATATTATCTTATTGCTATGAATAAACAGACGGAAATACAGACAGGTGGTTTCCGTAAATGAAAACAAAAAAAAATATATATCTGAAAGATCAAATATCCGGTCTGCCGTCCATTCGTAACGATTGATTTTCCAAGGATTCTGACAGCTGATAAGATTGAAATTAGACACTTGCGCAATAATAAATTATCCCTTGACAACAGAGCCCGGCGTAAGAAATACTTTTTGATCTTGAACATTTTTAATTTTATTGCATTTTTACCAAGATTTCGTATTGTTTTAACTGCAAGAGTATTTTACGGGTAGTCATAAAGGATAATTTTAGATATAGGTAGGTAGAGGATAGGGAGTCATTCTAACATGACAGTGAAAGACCGATAGGTACGAGATTATTAAGTTTACTAATACAGCCAATTTACTAAGCTATAAGCAACAAAAGAATATATATTCTCAGTAGCTAAATATTTTACTAAACGTATATGTATTTACTGGTCTACTCGTTTTTTTAACGTAAAGAATCTATACATATATAATGAAAATAGGTTGTCTTTGTTCGCCAATCACGTAAAAACTAATAAACGTATAGACATGGGACTGAGACCATTCGATGCGGATTGATTTGTAGATGGTTTTAGGCTACTCATTTTTCGAATTCCGTAAATCCTTCGCCATTTTATTTATAATAAAAATTACCCAGCGAAGCGGGCGGGTCAGCTAGTGAGAAATATAAAAAAAAATATGTAAAGGGTTAAAAATAATATTACTGTTTAATAGTAATAATACTTTAACATAATACTCTTGTAAAAATAGATGGCATAGCAAAAACATAACTCTCAGTGTTCCGAGCCCAAAGGGTGCTAACAAGACTCTATTATTATTGCAATGCCGTCTGTCCATCCATTTGTTCATTCATTTGTCCTACTTTTAGGCTACTATATATTTTAAGCCGTAGTAGATAACTTGTTGAAATTTTCACAAAATATCTGTAATTGTAAAGGATATCTTAACAACCAAAATAGAAATACAAAGAATAAAAAAAAAATGTTTAATAGTAACCACAATAAACATTTCAACTTTTATTGTTATTGTTCCATTGTAATAATAGTAATATAAACAAGTGCCAAACTTAGTGTGAATATATTGTAAATTTTAAAGTAAATTAAAAATTAATAAAAACCGGACAAGTACGAATAGGGCTCGCGTTAAGTTCCCAATATTGAATGGGGAAAAAACACTTTTTTTATAAATACATAACACAAATACATTGTGTAGTGAATTGTAGTTGTATGTAACTCCCTGTGCTCGAATCAAACATACACTTGGTATTTAGAAAAAAAAAAAACTTTTCCAAAAAAAAAAACCTTCCTTCAAAAACTTATATAAATAACAATATTCAAAACTAACTATTTAGTTGTTTTTGGAGTTGATTCCAGTTGAACATAAATCAGACACAGTTATAACTTCTTAATAGAAGAATATCTTATTGTCTCAATATTTAATGTTTCATATTCCCGTTTATAGATCATAAGTTATTTTGCCCTACTTTAGCTGGAAGGGATTCCAAAAACAATTAAGTAGTTGCATTTTATAGACTGTTTGAAAAATATTTAAACAAATTTTTATGGTGTTTTTTTTTTTTATTTTTATAAAAGTTATGTTACTTCACATTTTTCAGTTATCGATTAATTATAGCTTTACAATTCTCTTAGTTACTTTACACGTGGTTTAAGCCATGGTTAAGAAATTCGATACATTTTAAAGTTTTATTACAAAAAGGAGAAATGCGAAACAAGCTGCGAAAAAAATTTGTGACGTTTGTGGACGTTGTGCAGTATCGATTCAAAGGTTTTCAGTCCTGTAATTTTGATGTCAAAAATGAATCTTACTCTGATCGACCTGTTAAAGTCGATGCTATTTCGGAAAAAGTAGAGCAAAATCGGCAGGATTGACCAAAAAACAGTTTTGACTCATTTGAAAACAGCTGGATATACAAAAAAGCTTGATACTGGTGGTCCCAAACGAGCTCACTTAAAGAAATCTAATAAATCATATATTCATATGTGATTCTCTATTGAAACGTAATGAAACCGAACCTTTTTTGAAAAGATTGATCACTGGTGATCATAAATGGATAATCTACGACGAGAACATGCGAAAAAGATTATAGTCAAAAAGGCAAGCAACTTCCATAGATTATAGCGAAATCCGGATTAAGTCGCAATAAGTTGTTGTTATGTGTATGGTAAGATTGGAAGGAAATTATTCATTCCCGGGCAAAAGCATCAATTCGGATCTCTACTGACAACAGATAATGAGACTGAAGCAAGAAGTAGATATAAAATAGCCGGAAATATATCAACACAAAGAATGTGGTTCTCCATGATAACCCCAGACCACACATATCTTTCGCCACTCAGCAAGTATTGAGAGGGTTTGGTTGGGAAGTGTTAATGCATGTCAAAAATTTATATACTCATAGAAAGCTACCCTAATATTGGCTATATTTTATTTTGATATCAATCTCTGGCTTCGTTGAACTCGGAGCTGTGATCGGTAGCGGAATCTGAATTAAAATCAGGACGGAGAGCAGGAGCGAGAACGGGACCGAAATTGAAAACGGGACTAGAGTTGAAACGAGTGTGAGGACGGGTGCAGAATCAAAAGTGTGACTGGGATCGGAATCGAAAATTGAATCGAAATTAAAATCAATCCATGCCAAAAGAAGAAACTGATTCTATGTCCATGCTAGTGCAGCTGTGGGCATTAACAATAGGGGCAAGTCACCTACAAGAAAGTGCAGAACAACATCTGCCACGTCAGCTAGTCTAAATATAAAATCCGGCGTCATGAAGAAAATATGGTTTATTGGTAATATTGTGACGAGAAACCATAAAGAAAAAAAATGTGATAAATTAAATGTTATAAGTATTATAGGGAATAATGGGTCAATTCGTTGTCAGAAGTTTATATTTTATTTGTCGATGATCGAACAGATTATATAAATATCATGTACTTTTTTCTTTTTAACATTTTGACGTGGTGGTCGAAAAAAAGCAGATAACGTATTTTACCGAATTGTTATCAATATACTATTTACAAATATAGTTTGCATTTGTAATTCGCACACCCTAATTACGCCGGCAGACGTAAATTCCGGTCGACGCGCGCGGTAGCCGGAAATTAAAAAAAAATATTAATACCAGACCAAAGTTGGTGTAAAATTTTTACTCAGTGGTACAGTTACGTTTGCATAACAGCTTCGTCTACCAGCACATATGAGGTTTGAGAAGTACACACACACAAGCTACCTAGACGCGTACAGACATCGGTCAATTCGATTAATAAAGTATAAGGCGAAATACTTATTATATTCCAAAATTTTCATAAAGTAACCTTTACTTTATATAGGCATTTATATACATTACGGTGTCCGTTATTTACCAAGTTGGCTATTTTCACTTGGGTATTGTCAAAATCGTTTCTTTTCCACCTAAAAACAATTCTAGAAAAAAAGAAAAAAAAATTACGATGCCGTTTAACCCTACCTAAATAACGATACTTTTCCTATTTAATTGACATAGGGTTTTACACTTTATAGCAAATAATTTTATTTTCCTTTATTATATTGTTCAATTTACCAACAATACTTGATTCTGCTTTTATTATGATCCTTTTAAATAGAAAAAATTTTTATATTTTCGCAAAAAAAATATTATATAAATTTTGAAAAGGTTAAAATTCTGTTTTATTGGTTTTTCTGGTTATTTTGCTTAATCTACTTATTCATTCATTCTTATTCTGAATTCCGTGTAAAATCTTTTATTTTGAACTCTTAATAATCAGTGATTACTGAGAGTTTAAAATGTACAACTATAAGTTGTACAACGTTGCACTGTACAACTTATAGTTGTGACATATGGAATTTTTTTAAGATTTTTTACTTTAAGATTTTACATTAAACTTTCTTTTAAAATTAAACTATTTTTATGTAACTTCAAAATTTTAATTATTTTTCGAGGTTAATAAATTTTAATTATTTTTCAATTTTTTTTTTATTGCTAAATTTTATAATGTTTTAAATCATTATTTTTTTTTCAAATTTTAAATTTCAAATTTCACAAATTTCAGAAAATAAATTTTTTCAAAATTATATTTTTTCAAAGTATAAAATCATTGTATTGTCATCGGTCCGTCATAAATCTACAAAGAGTTTGAATGAAAGCTGACCGTTTAAAGTGGGTCAAAATCGAGTTCAAAAGAGTCGATTACAAACAGACAAACATACAGGTGAAACTAATAGAAGCATATTAAAATACGGCCAGTCGTATTATATGAAAATCAGTAATATTATTCAATTTATTATATTATATCGATAATATGTTTACTTCGGATTTCTCGAGTATTTGTTATCGAATTGTCTACGTCAAATCAAAATTAATGTCTCATGTGCAAAATAAAAATCGGTCAAGTTGAAAATCGGACCCCTTCATCCAAGGCTTCGTACCACCTACCGAAGAGCAACGATAGTTGCAACTGCACCAAGTTTTAATCAAACAGGGATCATCACATAGAATTTATAAACTTAAAAATTTAATCTCAAATATTGTCGGTACCAATATATTTTAGAAAGGTATGTGTATATTGAACTGGAATTATGCGTACATCTGCCTAAGCGTGATAGGTGCTAGATTGTTACTGTTGAAAATTAAAATATGTAGTTATCCAACCTGTAAACAGATTTTGACTGAAACGATTTTGTTGAAAGTGTTTATGGACCTCTATTCTTATAATTTTTCCTTTGTTTGATTATTAAGTTCATTGTTAAAAATGTAAAAAATATATTCACATATTGACTACTTTGAAGGCTATTAAGCATCAAAATATATACCTTAAGAGATAAAGTCACTTAAAAACCTTAGATGATTATTTTAAGACCCAATATCCGACGATATCCTACGTAACGGAATGTACGAAAAAAAAGTATCCTTAAATTTTATGATACCGTTAAATCTTTATAGTTATCACAAGTTTATCACAAAATTGTGTGGTAGTTCATATAAAATAATTACCTATAAAATTTCATCTTGTTCGAAGAAAACGTAATATTATAAGACTGTGACATACAGAAGGACATAACAAGGCTTCGAGGGTTTTGCTTTTTGCTTTTGCTTATGAAACCTAAAAGATTGTCATAGAGATTGTCGAGTCGTACGAAAATTACTGGTTTTTATTTGATTTTTTAAAATTTTTCGATCTTGACAAAATAAAATATGTATACTTGTAATTTCTTTACTTCTTTTCTTTATCTTTAACCCATAATTTTTATTTCTACACTTAAAGAATTAAAATTGGTAGTTATTAACATTCATGCAGTTTATTTGAACAAAACAATTTAACATTTCCATCCTCCAACTGACGAGGCACCTTATATAAATTATCCTCACCAGATGGAGTGGGCCGTTGTTAGAGCACTTCTAAAACGTACGGCAATCCGCATCGCTAAAATTAAGGTATCTGTGTATATCACGCATTTCCACAAGCAGTATAAACACTTCAGGAATAATATTTCTGGTGATTAGTTCGAAATTCTGTCGCTATACCTTCGTAAATTAGGTTAGTTGCTAACTTAAACTAGCCGGTTTTAGGTGCACCGCTCTGCCCATTTTCATCCGAGTTGTTTTAGTGGTCCAGCTGTGACATCCGAGAGAGCAGATGAACGAACGACAGTCAGTATCTATACCATATATCTAGACCAGTTAGTTAGTGGTCCATAAATTTTGATTAATGGACCACTAACTAACTGGTCTAGATATTGACTAAATATTGACAAAAAATCATGAAACTCGGAAATAAATACAATTCGTCTCACAGCACAAGTAAAGGAAAAAAATCGTAAAACTGTTAATTTAAAGTTATACCTTATAGAAAAGGACTTTTTTAGAATTAAAACTCACACTAGCAATTGGAGTACAGACCGTGATCAAGACCGGTATATACGAAAACATTTTTTAATTTCCCGCAACGAAAATTTAGAAATTTTCAAAAACTCGGATATGCAAATATAAAAAAAAAAGAATTGTCATTCTTTTACGACATCTCTACAACAATTGTAGCGAATTTCATCTTTCTGCGCTAAACGGATGACGAAGTGACGCTAGAAGTGTATGTATTCCTATTTCAGTACGGACCACCAAAAGTACATTACAATAAATATGTGTGCATCACTCTCATAAATACAAATAACTTTTATGTTGTATGGCGGCTAGTGAACGTAGAGTTCCACAAAGGAGCGCTTCGATCCCATTATCGCTATGTGCGTCTACAGCATAGAGCATTATTTTTTAATGGATTCGGTGTTATTAACACGAGCAACATCAATATGCGACATTGTCAAAGACACGTATACGACTCCGTTATTGGTTTTTACGTCACGGAGCGTGTTTATTCAATCGTAAATGATTACACAATATGTAGACTTTGTATCCATGTACGAAACGTGTTTTTCTATTCTGTCGTCTCGGCCATGGTCGTTTTCAGCGACAATCTAATCGTTTTACGGTTTTCATGAAAATTTGATCGCTAGAGCTCGTGTGCATAATTAAATGCTTACAAAAATTGAATTTTCACGTCTGAAAATAAATTTGGAAATTTTCATTATCTATTCGATATAGCAAAGTTTCTTACACACAATGGAATATGTTCAACAACGGTTCATATTGTTATATGTTCAGATTGTTATAAATTTATCGTACCGATTTCGTGGAGCGACGAAGGGGTCGCGTCGGCTGCTGCGTAATTGATATTTGTAATTGTATCCGACATAATGTATTTTACGGATAGCCGGCTCCTTTCGCGTGTGTGAAGTTTTGATGTTTGATGCTGACGCCGAGCCGGAGCGGTGGGCGAGCCCCCCGTTTGATCCGGCGCTGCGGAGCGGCGAAGTGACGGCTGACGGCGCGCCCGCGGACATGAGACGCGAGCGAGGGCGCTACGACTGGATGTTTTCCAATGATCTCCTTGTCTTTATCAATAAATTCTTTCGTTGTTTATCGAACTAAATACGCTAGAACACTATATAGAGACAATCCGACGTTTAAGCAAATTGGGATTTTAGTGAGTTTTCAAAATAGATCTCATTATAAATATTTGTAATTTCCATTAGAAATATTGTGGGCAAATGATTTGTAATAATAATCAAAAGGTCTACTGATTTTATTTCTAGGATTCGGCAACGGTAGATAAATAAACAAATAATGCAGTTGATGACACAATCATAGAACCAGTTATTTACTTATTATCTAGTTGTGAACAGGGGAAGAAAAAATTGTAATATCATATTTTATTAGTGATAACCATCAAAATAAAATCTATATATTATATGTTTACGCCATTTACCCCTTTTAAAATTGTAGTCTGTCTCACTTATACCATAGACAACTGACAGCCACGGGGCGGGTGGAACATGGGCAGGAGACGTCATGCAGAATTGCTCGCCGGCTGATCAGAGAAATATAATTTGTGGGAGTGAAAACAACAACACAACAATGCGATTAGACAAATTCGGCTTGAGCGCCTGCATAAATGGTACGACGCGTAAGAAACTGACTATACATCATGCCGACCGGGCGCATACATTATAATTTTGTTTTGACATAAAAATATTAACGAAATGTTAACCGCCTGTTTGACAATAATGGTTTGAAATAAATGTTTTTTGAGACTCAATTATGCCCGCGGTTTCACTCGCATGCACGTACAATTAATTTCTCCTCCTGTCAATTCTAATCCTGATCACGGTCCTGATATCAACGCCAATTATAATTCTAATGACGCACCCGCTTACATCTCCCGGTCCTGGTCACTACCATTTCAATGCCCATGTTAACTCTTCCATGTGCGTTGATGTGATAACTAATTGCCATTTTTGCAAGTATTTGCACATTTGTTTTATACTTGTAAGGTATCCGATATCCTTTACAATGACAATTTAAATTTATTCAAAATTTGATTACAATACCGTTTACCTACAGTGAAGGACGAACATATAAACAACCGTACTTTTACATATATAACATTATACATAGCTTAAATCTGAACCTAACCTAAACCTAAAAAAAACAAACGGCCATACTGATTAGTTTAATACTATTTAACGAAATGTTCGGCCAAAAGGAAATATTTTTTTAGTTATATATATCTATAGAAAAGATATATAGAAAATATGCACTTTTTAAGTTATTTTGCTATTCATTAGATGATACTTTCATTATCATATATTAATTGCCATAGTGTCATTGCCATATATTTATTGAACTTTCCCTTTTGTATAGTAGTGTTAGTTCATTACAAAACAAAAAAATCGTAATTTGACACTAACGCAGTCCACATATTTGTGTAGATATTTTACGAGTATAAATTTTATTAATTAAAGCAGGCTTATATTTTGTTGTATTAAATTTAATGAGCTAAATGTATAGAAAATATTTAAAGAACTTTTAAAAATAAAAAGCCTGTAAATGTTTTATTTGTGAAAATAATTGTTTTTATTTATCTACGTTGATATTTCTCGCTTCTCATTAATTTAAGTACAATGTTTCACAGTACAAGTACAACCACAGATTTATCAATATTATTGCTACAAAGACTGAAGCAGGCAAAATACATTTACCCGACGATGATTTAGCCATCTGGAAAGCATGAACAAAAATAAAATGATAAAATAAACTTACGGAACGAATGTGTGTGATGGAAAGGTTGGAAAAGATCGCTTTAGAAAAACTTATGCAGACCTAACTGGTGACGTAGAAGAAGGGCCAAATTTTGAGCACTTAATACAGACGAGTTCGCAAGAAACAATTGATGCAGTTAAGCAAGAAGACATGAAAAGGTCGCACCGTATGGACATCTATGGATTCTGCTTTCCCTTTGAAGAAATAGACGTGCGTGATTATTACAAAACATCATTCATATAAACAGACGACAGAATGTTCACTGATTTTTCAAGAAAACCGAATGGAACGGCTTACGGTGAGAAATACGACGAGTGCTTGATCTTAATTATGCTCTATAAAATAAACATAACAATTGCTTCGAGTACTTTTTCTTTCATCACTACGTTTTTACTTTAAAAATACGTCCCTTACAATTTCAAAAAATTAATTCAAAACTTTGAAATTTCACAAGGTTCATCTTACGACAGAATTTAGTTCACTGGGACGACAATTCTCGAAAAAAATCCTAGAACGAAATTGTTCAAGGTAACGTGTTAAGGGTCCAATATTTACAGTATACATTAAATTTTCTGTATATTGGATTATATTATAGAAGGAAATGATAAAGTTTATATTATGACTCGTGTTATTGCTCAGTATATGAAAAAAATAGAAAGCGTTTTTTTTTTAAAGGCTAACCTAGTCCGTCATTTGAGTTCCCATCAATTGTCAAATCAGAACGTTTCTCAAAAAAAATAAACGGTCTTATTACAAACACTGTGAAATTAAAGTATTGATTGGAAATTTTTGATGAGATGAGAGTTTGTAATTGTTCATTTTCTGCATTTGTAAACTTTTTACTTGTCGTAAATGTTATGTCATAGCACTAAATGTTTACATGTTTCATAATTCAATGTCCATAGAATGAATCATTATTTGCTTAAGTATGTGATAGTATTACAATCAAACAAATTTCGATTTTTTTAAATTGAAATGAAAGTTATCTCAGTCTACTGAAAGTGCTTATCAAAGGCGTACGTTATTTTAAACTTTGTACTAGCTATTACTAATACGATTTTAACAAATTTAGTATGGAAATAAATTAACAGTTAATAAAAAGTTTTTGATGACCGTACCGATTTTCTTGATAAGTCTCAATACTAGTCGTCTCCTGCTTATTGTGCTGAACGTAAATTAAAATTCGTATCGTATAAAAAAACGATGATTGCCTTTTAAATCGATGGCGCTCTATTCCGGTCTCGCTGTCTACTCTAATGCCGGTCTCGAAGCCAATGTTATTCCTTCCTTCCTTTTACATTGGTGCAGTTTTTATACTAGGAAAATTGTAAAAAATACACTTAGGTACATTTTTAAATTCCCGCTCAGATCTTGATGTTTTATGGTCGTAGGAATCTATTTCGAATGTTTTCTGAGTGATGAGTTTATGTGTGTTGTATGCGTGCGTGCGAGTGTGTGTGTGTGTGTGTGTGTGTGTGTGTGCGTGCGTGTGTGTGTGTGTGTGTGTGTGTGTGTGTGCGTGTGCGCGTGTGTGTGTGTGTGTGTGTTTGTGTGTGTCATGTAAAAGTTATCAAAAGTCATTCATTAATATGTATTTATTTATGAACTTGAAAAGCTCAGAACATATTAGAACTATATTTTTGAGTTCGGAAAGCTTGAAAAGACTTTAAAATCGATTTTTTGAGCTTGATGGGTCTATTAATTTACTCCTACTTTACTTTAGAACTGAAAACTCATAGACAATATTTATAACTCAAAGACACAAGGATAAAGATCGTAGTGGGAAGTTTTAGGGAAGGCCTGAACGGTCAGCCGTTTTTCAGATTACATGAAGTTAACCAAAAGATAGACAATCTATATGAAAAATTTAATTCAATCTGTTCACCTGTTTTGAAGACAAGCTCATGCAATCAGACAGACAGACATTTAACTTTATTATATTATAGCCGCAGGTACTTCAGGTTTTGAACTTGCAGCATTATAACAGTAATTCGTAAATAGTTTCGTTCTCTAATAATGAGTGAAATTAGTTGTATTGTGTTAGTAATAAGAGATGTTCGTTTTTGTTGTAATAAAACAATTAAATTTATTGGTTTTCCACCAATAAACCATATGGCTGACAATAGTTTTTACACGTGGTTTGTGTATTCATTTTCCGTAGTATTTTTGAATAATATCAAAATTCTAGAAAACAAGAAATAATTCAAACCCATGTCAAATACAAATAGCTGCCAATAATTTTGTAAAAGTTTTCCAACTTCGACAATGCGGTATAAAATTTGATCTATCCTCTTTCGGACCAGTGAACTCTAGTAGCTTGTAAAATACAATAAACCGTACTCGACAAAGGGATTTATTAAATTGTTATTAGATCTTCCTCCTGTTCGATATTCATTTCTATAAAAGATCCCGTTTCAGAGCAGGCAAAATACGAAATATTGTTTAGAGAAATGTTTCGTGAAACTTATTGTTCTTGTTATAACTGAAGGCGCGTGTTGATGATGGTTCTACAGGACTATATTTCATCTCCTAAAAAGATAAAATCTTCAATGCTTCAATGCGCAGATGCTGGTAAAGTGCACTCAGCATGCTCCTTCTGCATCAGGTTTTTGGTAGTATACGCCAAAACACCTAATGTCTGCCTGCACTGCCTACTCTTGAAGTTTCATTACATCGTCGTATTAAATCTTGGCAAAGTGTACTTTTGACGTGACAACGTCTTAAATTAGGTTGCGGCTGGGAGTCACTTTGAAAAGTGTAACGCTCGGTAACGTAACGATGAGTCACCGAACGAGAGGCCCGCCGAATGCCTTGCTCTCTCCCACTCAACTATGATCGGTCTGCCGCGCGCAGCACTAGAGAATTAGTGCATAGCTTTGCAAATGTATTGCAAGTTATTGTATGTATATTGTATATAAATACGTATGTATGTGTAAAGGTAAAATAAAATTTTGTTAATATGAAATTCAGTGAGATTCTTTTATAAATTAATGTTTTAAATATAATTCTTTGTATAAATAAATGTTTTAAATTGTTACTATTATTTCATCCTTCTTCACTATACGAATGAATATTCACATTAAAATGATTTTACCATTCAAAGTCGTTGTCACGTAAAACTTTCGCCCGTATACCGACTTTACAGGCAACCAAATTTTTTTAAATAAATATAAATTTATATCTATGACCGTATTACTTGTTTTTAACAGGAGTATGATGAGTATGTTTCTCTGTTTGAAAGCTCTCCTTGTAATGAAGCTGTGTCACGTTGATAAGAGCCATTACATATTTAAATGGGGATATCAAAATGTTCAAATTTCTTCATACCCCTTATTACAAATGAATGAGTGTTTCACGAATTTACGTAATATTTATATAGTTACGTTAGTAATCATCCTTTATAAATTCGAGTAACCTTATTAATAATTTCTGTATTTAATAAAAGTTTTGACAAATTAATTATCACTATTGATCATGGGGGTATGGTAAATACTTTCTTTTGATCGCTTATACAGGGAAGGGGGTATAAAATCATTGAAAATTTGCTTACGTAATACTTGAACGCCCCCATAACGAAAAACCAGCGACGTCGTCGCAGCTCTGACTACCTCCGCTAAAATACGAACGTCCCGAACAGCAGAGGCTTCGGTATTGATTAATCAAGATAGTGTCTTAAACACGTCGTGCCCTCATTAACAATCTTCTCTATTGATAGCTACATATAATATATGTATTGATAACGGGTGTCTCGAATTATCAAAGCGCATTAAGTTGTAGTCATCAACATAAATAGTCTTTCGGTCAAAAGTCTAGTTATTGATTTAGAGGAATAATCAATTGACCGGTTTTTATGTTGATGGAAAGAGTTAAAAATGCAACTAATCGTTTTTATTTATGTCGCAGTCGGATCATATAATCCGCCGTATTACATTACGCCTAGCTGTTTTCAAAAATAGGGCCGTTTTAAAATGCTTGTTAATGTGCTTAAAATGCGGTTCAACGATTAGCCGATTGAATGTGGCTGAATGGAAATCCGTCGGAATGTATTCGGTGCCACAAGTTCATCAACACGGCTAGCCGTAATGTAATACAGCGAGTCATTAGCTGCCACTTTGACAGTTTTTAGTTCCCATTTTTAACACTCATGGCGCTGCCTGACATAACAACAACAATGGCGTCGCATACAGAATGTATGTTGCTAATTAATAGTGAAATAAACAAAGAAAACGTGATAAATATGTCCGTGAACAGTGGCTTTGAGAACAATTTTCATGTGCAATTACAGAATTTCTATTCTTCTAAATGTGAAACAGTAAAGAAACAATGGAAAAAGGTCTGAGTTTTAGAGGTTATAACGCAAATAAAAACTGTTAAAGTGGTTATGGATTCTGGTGTTCGGCGGAATCCTACACAATATTATTGACGTAAAAAATATAACCTTATGAATGTCGCCGGTGAAGATTATTTGATTTTAAAGAAAATAATCCAGAACACCCCACTATTCGAGTAGTACTCATGGAGCAGTCTTTTAGTACTCTAATATAAATTTACTAGGAAAGTGGCTACGGTGGGCAAAAAAAAAAAAATGCTGTATGCTATCAAAAATAAACTTTATGTTCAAAAAAGGGCAAGTGAAATATTTGTTTCCTTTCCTATCTGTAAATCCAAACGCAACTTACCAAAAAAAGCCTTGATACAAAATCAATTATTTCAAAAGATTTGAACTGTAGGGGCTAAGTTGATCTCATAAATTTACAGTCAGCAGTAGATGAAGGTTTCAAATGGTTATTAAACTATCAAGTACATTCCACAAAATTTCTTCAACTGCGTTCGTTGCGGTCTAAACATCTGAAGTTGCGAAACAGTTAATTGTTTTTTTTTTACTTTTGAAGCGCCATCTGTTTTACAAAGCGATAACGGGAGCGAGTTCTACCAAAATAATTGAAATGGTGAAAATGTAGCCAGAATGTAAAATAGTTCATGGACACCCTCGTCACCCGCAAACTCAGGGTAGCGTGGAACGTAGTAACCAAGATGTAAAAAATATGCTTTGCATTGGGATGTGTGACAATAATTCAACAAACTGGTCTTTTGGGTATAGGCTTGTGCAACATCAAAAAAATGCGTCATATCATCGAATAATCGGTAGATGTCCTAATCATGCGTTATTTGGATGCAATCCAAATCTATTCTGCAAAGTTCCCAACAATCCTGAAAGTATCGTTCACCATATTCACGCAGAAGAGCATTTGGATAATATGAAGATTCCATTCATGAAAAAGATAAAAATCCAATAGTTTTTATGCTACAGTCATCAAACCAAGTGATGAGTAACAATTTGGAATCAAGTGATATATCAAAAAAACTACTGAAAATAACATTTTGAATAATGATAGAAACACTCCAAGCATCCCAAGACAATTAAAAAAGACCGATCTGGTTGATGCTGTAGTAGTGGCAACTGACTTTAAAAATAACAACATGGATAACTCTAACACTGCAAGTGACAAGCAAGAAGCATAGGATAATTTAGAAATACCAGCGCAAATTTTAGGCCACTGAGTACGAAATTAAAAAATCAACTACAACAATATTTTCAACGCAATCTTCAATAAAATGGGTGATATGCGACGTCGAAATTAATGATATTTCAGAACTCATAATAGTAAGTGCGGATAGCATTCTCGTTGACAATAAAAGTGACATTGACAATAACGGTACTGTGATCGGCGTTGTTGAGATAATTAATTTTTATAATAATATTGATTTTACTGAAAATGAAAAGGATTTGGCTAATTGAAATTGTGTGATCTGTAGACAACCTAGTAGTGAGTCTCATCAGTGTTATTCGTGTTTCAAGCCAGTGCATACTGTTTGTGGTTTATATGACGACACTGAAAGGTACGGATCGAAAGTGTTGTGCACATTATGCAACAACCAAACAACTATCATAAACGATCGAGAAAAAGCACATTAAGGTGTAAGTGCAGCAGAAAAAATAGTTTACGACACAGTAAAGAAATTTACATGTTGGAGATAGTATATTTCTTAATGTGTGTAAAATTGACTGCGGTCCCTTAGATACCAAAAACATTACTGGAAAAATAATTGACTCCAGAAATGGCGTTTACCAAGTAGGTACCAAATCCGTAATAATAAAGAACTGGTTCCCACGTTATGAATTAAACTTCAAATAGTTATAATGAGGAAATACCACAAATATTTTTATCACTGCGAAGCTGTTACTAAAGTGTCTGTTCGGTGGGCAAGAGTTTCAAAAGTGTTATTGTAAGACAGCGAAAAATCAATGATGTACTAACAGATGTGCATGCTTCAACAAAAAAACCTTTTGGGGATCTAAATGTCACTCTAGCTTAACATGTGTTAACAAATAATTGCTTATGTAATTAATTTTCCATTTGTTTAAAAGGTACAACATCAACAACGTGCCATGTTATTAAATAACTATTAATTACCTTAACTATGATTATTATGTTATTTTTTATAAGAAGACTGTCTAAGAACTCCATAATAACTACATTATTAAATTTTAAATTAGTATTTTCAATGCCAAATTACAAAGTGCCTATTTATTATAAATTTTATAAATAATAGCTTTTTATTTCATATAATTTGTAGAAAAGTTTATTGTTTTGAGTTGCCTTTTGTTTTTAGATGGCTGTCCCTTGTGATTTATAATTTTAAGTATAAAAATGTCTAAAGCCTAAATGTCTAAAGGAATATCGTAAAAAGAAGTCTGTTAGCTTTTTCTTATTAAAATTGATTTTCATATAAACGTTGTTTTATTTTGTATGGTGACTTTACAATCTAAATAGCAATACGATGCCGCTAAACGTGCGCCACCTTATTGAGGACCAGATTGCAATGACAATCCGGATAATCGTTGAACCGCCGCATTTAAAAAGGCCCTGTTTTTGATAACGGCTAGCCGTAATGAAATACGGCGGATTATACAATCCGACTGCAACATTTACATCAATTTACAACAGCGAAATGATTAGCGTTTACAAAGTGTTAAGCGTCTATTGAATATAGGCAGATCCTCTCCAAGTTGCGTTTTTTTCCACTTTTTCTTTTTGCATATGCATTTTATAACATTGCTATACAATTATTTGATGAGTTTCTTAGTAGTTTAAAAAATGTACTTACACAAGTATTAGTGTATTCAATCCCGGTCGATTCGTTTTATCTCTGTGTGCAGAAAGTAAGATAAAATCCGACCTTTAGGGAATAGGATGAAATTATTCATTTTAAATCTCAAACAAATACAGCGCCAGCAAATCTCAGCCCTTAAAGCTGAAAAGGGGTCGCGCGTCCGTGGAAATAATGAAAGGATAAAGTGACTTTATCGTGCGACTTTTGTCCTTTCAAAAAAGTATACTTATCAGTTATGACTTATTCATCCGCCTGAAAACTTTTCCTTAGAGAATGAGGCGCCACCTCTTAAAACTTTATAATTAAGGGCAACAGCTGATTCTGTCTTAGCGAAGGACGTGCATTGTCTAAGTTGAGGATATGACACTTCCCAGTCGTTGATTTATTTCATCGCGTTTAATGCAGTAGATATTTCAATGACTGCTACAGTAACACTTTTACGACTAAAATTAACTCAAATTTTGTTTCCTTTGAAACTTTAAATACGTGTTCATAAAGAAATTGAAAAAAAAGTGTCTTTGAAGGCATTTGAATCCTATATATATATATACATTCAAAAACATTTAAAGTAAGTAAGACTGAAAAATTTTATTATAGTAAATGTACAATTTCTAGTACTTACTTGATGCTAGAAGAAATTGTAGTAATATACTGTTTGTAACTATTTTTATAGAAAACTTACAAATTGAACTTTAACAAATCTAATATGCAAGAAAAATAATAAAGATATTTTGTAGCTACAGCACAGAAAAAATATAGTCCTTGTAGCAAAAATACTGTTACTGGTAACAGGGAAATTTGGGTAAAAAGTGATGACAAAACTCGTTTGATAGGAAAAGATTTAAATTTTTAGCAAAAAAATTCTTACTAAGTTCCATTAAAGCAAGCTCGGTTTGGATAAAAAATACAAAAAATTGTAACTGGCCAGTGAGCTGTCTCGAAAACATCATTTTTAGAGTTATTATAACATTTCTGAAGTTCCGAGGTGCTTTCGATCATTTGTATAGGTAACATTTTTGTAATGGAGTCCTTTAATAAAGTGATTTATTTATAATAAAGAGCATAATTAGTGAGACTATCAGTAAGTAAAATTAATATTCAACGATGAATATTATTTAAAATAAAGTGTATTGAGTATCAGTTAATAAATCAGTACTGAAGTATCAGTAATTTTTTTTTAAATATTAAAAATTTTCTTTTGTCGAGTCTTTTCGTATATAATTTATCTTGACTATAAGATAAAATACGCATGCACCTATCATGTTTAACCTATAGAATGTTCATTTTCTTACGCGTCTACTCAGATATATGACCTGTATTGTTTTTGTTGAGAATTGAGGATGTATGACCTAAAAACCATTAACACTAACCTAATGTGGGCGCTGCTAAAAACTATTGTCGCCAATTCAGTGACGATGTCTTCTACACTCTTCCCTCTAAGCTATCTAATCAACACTAATAGTGAAATTATATTATATTTATTATTATGATAGTAACCACAGCCATATCTGAAACAATATTGAACTGCATAAACTGTTTCGTTTGGACGAGGCGCTCACCAGCAGAAAGCAGCCGCTTGACACGGTTATAGCACCAAGCGAAACTTTCAAATTAAATACTTTATCGCGATTCGACTGCCATCTATCGTGAAATGACTTCGCCAAATTTAACTCTCTCGGGAAAATTATACAGGCAACCGCGAAAACTTCCAAGGTCTTATCATCAACAATTCCGGAACGTAAAATCATTTAGCTGTAAGAGTGTCTACATAAAATCATTTTTGATTAATGACGTGAAAGATATAGATAGACACGTATACGTGGTAATACTAATCTACTAAAACGTTAATACGTAGGGCGCAATATAAGTTTCTGGTACTGACCACTAACATAAACAATATTTAAAAAATAATTAATACATATGAAAATAGAACTCTTTGGCTGTACAACAATTTTTTTTATCTGTCAATTGTTTTTATATTGTGGCGTTATTTTAAAAATTGCGTGTTTTAAGATTCAAGTTCATTCTTGTAGTATTGTTTTCTACGAATTTAAGTGTAATTTGACAACTTATCATTTTTGGGGGAGGGCGCCACTGAGCCATGATACGTGTCAGCTCCGTTTTAATTGTGGTTTATAATATATAAATAAGTGCTATTCATTATAAAAAATAAGTGCAGTGTAATCACAAACAAAAGACTACCAATATATATTGTGGACAAAAGACCAAAATTACTAAATAATCATCTAAACACAATGTAAAATAGTGAAGTGAAAAAACGGCATTAGTTACTACCAGTGACTTTTTTCCCCATAAAAACTTGTTTTCAATAATTTACGAATAATGATACGAAGTGCAAAAGTGATAATATTAAACAATAAAGTGAAAAAATAATCCTAACCTTTGGAAAAAAGAAAGGAATTATTAGAACAAATGAAAATAGAAAGAGAGAAGGGAAACTATGCCAACATCAGGTATGATAAATTAATTATACGCCACAATAACGCAGACGCATCAGGCAAAAAGAAAAGAACTCTACCCACATCACCGCAAGACAACGATCCTACAGGAACAAAACAAAGAATACAAGTAAACAAAAAGAACAAAACTCAGACAGGACAACAGAGATCATCAAACCTATCAGAGGGAGTTCTCAAACCAGGAATACTTAGTTTTTTAACTAACAAAAACTCTGGAAACTTAGCAAACGAGCAATTAGATAGAAATATTAAACAATAGCAACTACTGCCCCCCTCTCACTTGAAAAATACACTAAACACACAAATAAAGAATAAAAAATATCTTCCAAGCCGGCTGGTCACCGTGCGAGATAATGACCAAAACCCTCCAGAGAAAACCAAAACAAATTTTACAAAAAACAATCATCAGAATACCCTATACACAACAACATATAATACTAAAATGTTGTCGACATACTTAGGACTATTGGAATTAACAGAGTGCCTGAAAAATATAAACTTTGATATTATTGGTCTCGCGGAAATATGATATCATTAAAGTAGCAGGTACTCAATGGTTACGGGCCGCAGAGAATAGAGAGTACTGGTCATCTCTGGAGGAGGCCTTTACCTTTCAAGGAGAGGGTTCTTGCTAACAGAATACAATCCTTGAATATATCTTATTAATTATATTAATTAAATCAATACATATTTATATTATATTCATACAACATTAATTGCAAACTTAATATTTGTCTAACTAAAAGTTACGATGAGGTTATGAATTATTATTATTATATGATCGATATTTTTAAGTCATATTATCTTTAAAATGAAATGGAATCAATTATATTATTTAAAGATAATTATTTACTAAGCACGATTAAAATTAAGGTCGATTCATATTATTTCTATTCTTTCTATTTAAAAAAAAAAGAAGTTTAATTTTAAATTAAATTTTGAATTTAGTTTTTATTTTTTTTAATTTTCATTTATAATTCAAATTTATAATTCAAATTTATAATTCAAATTTATAATTTTAATTTTTAATTTTAATTTTTAATTATAGCTTTATAATTTTAAATTTGAAACACTGAAATTAAAGTAAATTCAAAAATTGTGAACAATTTGCAAGCGTGTATTATAACTGTATTATGAAAGCAAGAAATAAAAGGCTTTTTATTTTATTTATTTTATTTTATTATTTATTTATAAGTGTAATTAGACAACTTATCATAGTCTCGGCTCGACTTCGAACTGCTTTTGGCGATGAAGCAGCATGCAAGACGACTGATATGTAGAATTCATTTCTACAAATCAGTTCTAAATAGTTATAAACAGTCATCAGTTCTCGTCATCGCGGCACATGCTAATTGTGACATGCTAATGCACTAGATTTGAAAATTTCTATGTGAATGTCAGACGATTTTTGCATAAATACATTCTTATGAATTCGCATCACCAACATGCTAAAGTTAACAGTATATATGAATATTATATATATTTTTTAATTGATTCAATTACAACGCTTTGTTGTTTTGTTTAACCAAAAAGGCTTAAATTAAAACTTAATGTCCGTATTGACTTGTATTTCAAATCTATTGGGCCTCCGCAGATCATCGTGTTTTTTGATCAATAAATAACTCAAATATATGTATACAATTAAATATTATATACATATAGAATATATAATTGTTGCTCGGAGTGTCAAGGCATGTAAAAATCAGACTAATGTTAATGATTTTAATTAAAAAATGTACTGTTTTAAATTTTAATATTATATTTTACATTAAAAAATAAACATAGTTATTTCATAGTAATTCATTAAATATGTATTCTGTCCTTAGCTATCTATTATTTCGTGATGTATTCAGGTATGATTTTCCATTCGTCCTAAAAGATATTTGAAAAGTTCTGTCGCATGGAGTATTACGAAAACGTACAATATATTAGGCATTTCATAGAATTTCACGATTCATATTTAGTTTGGGAGGTCGTGTTTGATTTGAAACATTCTCCAGTAAAATAAGCCGCGAAATAAACTTTCATAAAACAGCGTCCGCGATATTAATTTCTACTTTCAAAATGTGCTTCTGAATTTTGTCGTATTAATATACAGTTGTGTGGGGACTTGAAGAGACGGGTGCGCGACGTTTGCGGATATTAAAAAGTTGGCTTATACGCTCGCCAGACAAATACGCTTAAAGACTAGGAAACAGAGTTATGTTATATTAGATTATTAAGTGTCGCTTTAATGCATAGCCTGCTATTGAGGCTGTCGTTGAACCAAATTCTTTTTTAGAACCGTATCATCGGGTGATTATAATTAAAATTTGCTGATAGGTATATTATACGAAACCGAAGTGACGGTTGTTCGTTTGTCCCTTGAACGTAAGTTTCACGCAGTTTAGCTATAAAATCATTCTGCATCGTTTTGTTATGATCACGAAAATACAGATAGGATCAGTTATGCTTTAATAATAGGCAAATTATATGTCAAAAATTTATTCTTCTTTTTAAGTAGTAATTTACGTAAATGAAATACAAGCGAATATCAATTCTCATTTTTCGTTTTTTTTTTTTATGTATTGTAAAAGCTCATTGGTAGGCACCTTTGCTCCTAGAGACAGCAATCAGGATAATATAGGACTTCTGTCAGCTAAAATTAATATAGAGTCCCTTTCGTCGCTTGCGTATCGGCGTCGTGCGTACGTTTCTGCATTATTTCATGACCTTCACGGTGAATATTTACTCAAAAATCTCTTCTTCATGATCAGGGATCACTTTAAATCCCATAAAAACGACACGTGGACACACGTCGCACCATGTCGCGCTTGTGATTAGAAGAACTTCCGATTTTTGCCATTACAAGCTCATATTTGCGCGCCTCATTTATGCCTAGATCTTAAAGAACGTAGTGATAGTGCCCCCTTCGTCGCCGACAACACCCATATGCTGTCGACAGTGACGAGCTCCTCACCTTCGAAGCGAAACAAAGCCACAGCATTAGCTTATCTGCTGTTTGACTAGTGAGTCACAGTAAAATACCCAGACATCAGTGGCAGATTCAATTCCGGTTGTACGGTTTTCATTTTCCATATAAATCAAATTAAATTACAAATAGCTTTATTTCGTAGATAATAGAATCACACTTAAAATAAGTTATGTACGAATCCTTTTCGACATTTACGTTATCACCTGTTCCAAATGCTGATTCACTTTGAGAAGATTGGGAAAGAAAGTCAAGGGTTGCTTTTTTTTTGTTCCTCGATACAAAGTATTGAATAATTAATAATTTAGTATAACACTTAAAACACGAAGCAATCTAATAGCTAAGCAGTACAATACTATGGGTTTTTTTTCCATTAGAATATTCAGACACGGTATTATAACCCTTGTCAAATAACTTATTTTTAACGAAAAGTTTAAATACATAAAGTAGCTAGTTTTGAATTTCAGCTAGGATCTTATGAGAAAAGCGCACACATTTCTTCTTAAATGACTTGCTAACTTAGCTTGTCACACATTTTTCGGAACGATTCCATATTTCTGTTGACATATATCAGGTTTGCGTATACTAATTGTGACGTTACAGTTAAAATATTTTTTTTTATATTTCTCTGAGAGATATTTTGGTCTCATATTATAAATAGTCCGCTTGTAAAACACAAAAATTGTGTTAGTATCAGCTGCATGACCTCATAATAAAATTCCATAGGTCATGAGATTATGACAGGAACAACATTATTTCACCATTTTCATCCCCTTAAGGGTTAAAATTTTAAAAAATACTTTCCTACGTTATAACACAAATCTCTGTAGAAAATGATACACTAGCTTTAGCCCGCGGCTCCGTCTGCGTAGACGTAAAATAAATTACTTCATCTCGTATATCGCCTTTTTACGAAATTCCGATACGGATTGCTACTCCTTTCTCGATTCCAATCCGGGTCCTGTTCTCGCTGTCAATTTCATTCATTCTCGATTTCAATCACAATCCCACTTTTAGTTCCGATTAAGGTCTCTATCTAAGGAGATTTTGATTTTATTTTCGATTCAATTTTGCTCTTCATTCTAATTTTGATGCCACATTCAATTTTAACCTTCTTCTCATTCTCGATTACGATCCCGGTGTCAACTTTTAATTCTATTTATGGTTCTGTGGGTAATTTCTATTCTGCTTTCGATACCGGTACTGATTTGGACGAAGACCTTACAAATGCTGGTAGTACCAAAATCGAATTTGAACTATATTACTAAGAAATCGTGTAGTTTTTATAAGTGAAAGAATTTTTAAAATGTTTATAGACAGAAATATGAATATGAAGTCAAGTTGTTTTTTTCAAAAGTTTTGCATTTACGCGGACAACATAATAGCTGGTTTAATAAAAACTGAATATATGAATTAATCACGCATAAAGAAAAACAGACAAAATAGACATAGTGGTTTCGATTTTCTATAAAACATTCTGTCCCTTATTTCACTCTCTTAGAACTACTTTACCCAAAAATATACAAGTCGTTATTTTTCATTTGTACAAGCAGCTAAAAGTTAAGTTCTGTTTTCAATAGGTTCACCAGTTTCGTTTCCTCATATAAAAAAAATCAACATTTATTTCACCCCTTTTAAGGTTAGTTCTAAAAAACGATTAATGGCATTAGTTTCTATTAGTAATAATTAGCTGAAATATAAATTTTGACGTAAATAGCTTCACCGGTTTTAATTGTCCATGCGTAATTTTATCCCCTATTACCCCCACTTAAGTTCCTTATTCCTTATCCTTATCCCTATCCTTATTCCTTAAATTTATCCCCTATTACTCTTATTAAAAACATAATACACGTATTTTTTTCTCTATTTCTACAAGTAACGAAAATGTTATGCTAGACATCGGTAGCTTTGACGTTTTCATATTTAATAATTTTTACCCTTTTAGGGGTTGAACTATAATAGGAACCTCTGTACAAGATTTCATGTCTCTAGATCCCAACAGTTTGGACTGGGCGTGGACACATCAGTCAATTTACTCTTTTATACATTCTGCCCTTAAATTATTTTGTTTTCTTGCGGCTCCCATTTATAAAATAAAAGATAAAACGCGTGTCTATAGTGAAATTTAAATCAACACAATGTATTACGAACACCATTGTCGAATAGCGAACTTATAACCTTGTTTAGTATATTAGCTGAATACTTGAATATAAGTGAAAAACGGAATAATTTATTATGATGAATTGCAAGAGCGCTTTTGAATACTTCATTGACTGTATTTTGCTGAAGCAAAATTTTGTGTGTTGAAATGCTATCTACCACAATGAATTGCACTACGTTCGCAGGGAGTTTAATTAGTGCGACCAGAGCTAGTAATTGTGGCCAATATATAGTTCGCGATGACCAGCGGGCAGTATCCTTTTTCTTTTATTGTTATACAGTAAGGATATCTGAATTAAAAAATTGTTCAAATCGTTATGTAGCTTGGTATTCCAACAGTCATTCCATATTTTGGAATGCTAAAAGAAGGAAAGAATACGTAAATTCAAAGAAGCAGATCAATATTTTTAACGCTTTGTGGATTTCGATCCGCCCTCGAATTGAAGTTAAATGAGGGACCTGTAGCGTGACAGGAGTTTTATTCTTCTTGGCTCCAATAATGAGAAGTTGCCTGTCTTGACACTCTTGACAAGTCATGTCATACCATTCACGTTCCGTACCTAAAAGGCCAAAGGACTTCTTGGAGTGAAACTACTGTCTACATGTCCCGATCGTCTTTCTTATGAACTTACTCCGCTATCGAAGATGAAAGTTCTGTTTTATTATTGAACTTTAAGATGGAATAAATTGAGTCGTATCTTTTTTATTTCATGCACCATGTCAGATTTCTTTACTGTTAGTTGAATTAAAATTTGATTTGTGCCCGCTAATATATATGATATCATTCATTTTCATAGCACCAAAATATGTTATCGAAAAATGTAAAAATTGTCACTAATGCAAATACGTAACATCATAGCAAAAAAAATTAAAATACAAAAGTGTAACAAAGTTAAGACGTTTAGAGTTTCCGAACTAATAAATATATCTACAATACTTAACCCGTTACTCAATTTTGAACCGACTTCAAAAAAGGAGGAGGTTCTATGTTCGTCTATATGTATCGTATTTTTTTATGTATGTACCGCGATAATTTCATTAATTGTGGACCGATTTCGAAATATGTATTTTATTTCAAATTATATACTCCCAAGGTAGTCCAATAGTCACCAAGTCAGGATCTGATAATAGGATCCCAGGAAAATCGAGGGAAACCCTCAAATATTATAAGCAGGTGTAGTGTGTTTGAGCTCTTTTTTAGTTCTTCAAGTTTTTGAGTTATATTTTTAAACAGATATCTGTTTAATAGAAATCTGTTTAAAAAAATTAAAAAAGGCTTTGAAAACGGTTTTTGGTTTTTATTTATTTTTTTAATTATTCTATTGAACTTATACATAAATGTACGAAGACATGACGTACTAAATAATTAGTGAATAAATACTAAGGTGTAATGTAATAAATAGTAAGATAAATACTATGGTTAACTTAATCTCCATAAATAACGTTCACGGTAAAAAACGTCTCCAAGTCCTCCCTATATTCAGTCCTTCTGTATCCGGAAGGCATTAATGCAAAATCAGGCTAACGACATTGAAAATATAAGACAATTGGTAATTGGATAGCGAAACTCCAAGATACAACAAATAGCTCATATTTTCATTAGGAAGAACATTTTATGAAAAATTTCATCATCATTAAAACAAAAACTGGCTGTGATCTCGGCATTGTTAAGAACACATTCAATTTTAATGTAGGTCTAGGAAGGTCTAGTCTGATGAACTTTCTGATCCATCTACCAATATTCGAAACCCAGAAAGTTATAAGCTCTAACTCCAAAATTAATTCAAATGCCTAGGCAAATGTAAAATCCGGAGTAATACGAATAACAGGTTTTCGGAAGCTGTTCATGTCGTTGAATCCAAGTTCTTTAAAAGTGTATGCCAAAACAAGAGTTTTCACTTCTGGGTTACGAATTTCGTTATATGTAACATGTAAAATTTTTGACAAACTTGGATCTATAACCTCCTCAGTGCAATTTACAACAACAAGATTACGCGATCATGCGCAGCAGGGGAGTGATAAAAAGCTATAACATAATAAACTCAGATAATAGGCACGAAAAATTATTCTTGGCAGTAATAATTTTAGTGCACCATGACAGCAGAAAAATTGCAGCGTTGTACGGGCGTGCTGGGTAGTTGTGGCAGTACTAAGTAAATGTCATGTTTGTACAGTCTTATATTTATAAGTAGATATGCATAAAATTATGTCAGCAAATAAACTAAACATGAATCCTAACACTAGCTTAAACCCCACGACTCCGCAAGCGTCGTCTTACAATAAATTCGTGTGAATCCATTTTTAATTCATTTGGACGATTTACAATAAATATACTGAATGATGGGAATGAAGAATGCTATAGAAATCGGAATAGAAAACGGTTCGTGAACTAAATCAAGTGCGCGACCGTGATCGGGATCTGGATCGAAATAGAAAGCTCCAAAGAAAAAATAAAGAATTTTGTCTATATCCATGCGGGAGGAGCCACGGGAAAAAGCTAGTATAAATTAAAAATTTCCGGCTTAAGATTACTCAAGGTTCAACACTCCCGCTGCTCTTAATCTAATACACTATAACCTATACTCTCTCATATAATAACGCTTCGCTTTGAAGCTTGAGGAAATGATGACGACGATGATGATGAGGTAATATGACTTTTAATGAAAAGGGGGGATGTCATCAATTACACTTGTTTCGGGCGACGATTTCACTATCGCGATAGGGTCCGTCCAGCGCCGTATCTCGTCGGGTGACGATATCGCGTTGTGGTCGAGTAACGGGACAGATAACCGGTAATATATCGTAGCCATAGAGATTACGATAAACACCTCACTAAATAATACTTTGATTGTTATCGTGAAATAGCGTAGCTTCGTTTTGATGTATTGATGAGAATGACCCGCGTATACAATTAGGTAAGCTCGATGCGAGCATACGGCAAGTTTCGTTATTTCTATTAGTCTAATCGACGTGTATCACTTCTTAGGATTCCGGTTGGCTTACCAAAGTTCGTATTACCAAAAATTATGATCAAGGTGTTATTTGATTGGGAACAGCATCTAGAAACTTTTCGAAATTCAAATACAGTTAAAAATAAATCAAAAGCTATAAATAATAATCAGACGCGGTTTGTGTTCAAAAAATTATTAAAGCACAGAATATACTAAAGAATAGGAAATTTCTTGGAGATAATTTAAATTTTCGGAATTTTACCATTGGTATTTAGAATTTTCATTGAGGCGTGAAAATAGTATTAAAAACGGGACGATGTAACTTCCACACCCGCCGCACGATTAGCTTACTTTTACTAAATATTCATACTTATCGCAATAAATATGAATATTAAGAACTAAAAAAAATTATGTGCCGATTACATAAATAAATAAACATATACATGTATATAAAATAATAATGTTTGAATTTTTTTTTGTAATTTTTCAATTATTTATTCTTTTACTAAACAAATAAATTTTATAATTTACAGATTAACATAAGATCTTTATAATTTTCAAATTAGAAACCAATGGTTTTTTCCACTTTTCGAATCTATCGTATTTTTAAAAAGCTCCAAAAAACGTTCGCTCTAAAGAAGTCACTATTATAGAGGTAAATTTTTAAAACAGTGAATTTCCATATAATCCTTACATATATTGAAATATTTTTGTTTCAAGCGATCCTAAAGCATAATCCGAAACCGTATCATGTATGGTCGCCGAAAATTAGTTTTTCAAGATCACGTCCCGGTTGTCGCAAATGCCATACGGAATGACAGGCTGTGGGAGGTTACTCTAATTTCACACCCTTTTCAAGCCGAGCTTTATTTCCCCGTCAGCCGCACGCGCTTTTTGCACCGCCCGGCGAGAGGGCGAGCCCTGAAAAGTTTCCGCCAATTTCCGTCCCCCAACACTCGAGCATTTCCGAATCCTGATAATAGTATTTTTGTCGTCGAACTAGCCCAGAAATGGAAAAAATTAGGATCGATAATTTAATTCGGATACGTGTTTGTTAACGTTACGCATTGTTTTCATTATTACGTAACAATAATGACTACTTAGCAATTGGCAGTCACTCCTTAATAACTCCGAAAATTTAATATAATACATTCACTATAGCAAAAAAGCACGTGACATCATAAAACTCATGAAAAGGCATAGTGAGGTCAAAACGTTTCATATCGAGTTCAACCATAAAAACCCTCACTATCCATACAGACATGCTATACTCAAAATCTTCCTTATTCTCTTTAATCGTGTAGATTATATAAGAACTCATTATTACATAATTCGATTTTACCTCAGTGGGTTACGTAGCCGAAATGAACAGTCGACCTCGTTAGGTGTGCGAGTGCTCACGAGTGTAAGTAAAATAACGACCAAAGCGATAGAGCCAGCGACACCTAAGTCCCTAGTTAAAGCATGAACGTGTATCGAGGAATATCGTTGATTGATCGCTCTACAGGCGTGTTTCTCGACGATGAAGTATTTGAATATTTGAATCGGTTGTGTTGTAATATTTTTAACGTAACGGTAAACAAAAGAAAACAAAAGTATTGCAATTGAACACAAATAAGGTTTCATAGCAACACATTTTATGCATTTTGAATAGTGTATATTTCAATAATTTACCATTTGTCGGGGTAAATGCAATCCAATCATTGGAAAAAAATGCTGTAGGATCACAGAAAATAGAAAAATAGAATTACCGATCGAATGAAAGATTTAGAACTCGAATCATAAGTAGTTACTAAAAACATTTTTTTTTATGGTTTTCCAGTGGGTTTGAATATTTTAAATTGATAATTTTATATTAATCATGCTAAGTATCTACCTATAAATTATTAAGGACTGTTGAGTCAGTATCGACACATTAACTCCAAACGAATCTACTCTATTTCCAAAAACCTATTTCGATTTCCGCAAATTCTATATGAGTCGATTAATTTGACTGTCGGAGAAATATTTTTAAAAAAGTATTACTATAATCGATATCACAACCCTCAGCCTGTCTTTATGTTAACGCTGACAACGAATGCACGTCCAGACGCGTCTGAGTCGAAGCCAGCCGTCGCATCGCCCTCTGTCGTCGTGCAGTGCGACGGCGAGCGACTTAACCTGACGTCCGTTTCGACTACAGGGACGATATCCGTCCACCCGAGTCACCGGTTAGTGAATCAATCTTCAAGGAGTTAACCCTGTCTGTAATACTTTGTCGACTTGTAAAGATTGTTATTCGACAAACCTTTACGAAAGAATCGCGCGCGCGCACACATATGTATATTTTGACATTACAAGAGATTCGATTCTGGAAAATCGGACTGATAGCGGCAAAAATTTCCTATTTTCTCTTTAATTTCCATGTCTTTTTGACGGGAAGTCAAAATATAATTATAACGTAATAAAGGACCAATATTCAACTAATACGTTGACATGTAATAAGGTACGAAATGCAGTTCAAATAGAAAATGACATCGTAATTGGAAACTAATGAAGTTCGGCAAGTCACATCCCACGTCGTTTTCCCAACGGGCGCGAGCGGTAATTAAAGCGCATGACTTGCGAACGTGGATGCATATTGCTGTATGGTCGTTAACTATATCAATAGTAGTAAAAACTCATCGGACTATTCCACCCTCATAAAACCCTTATGATACCTTAGTAAGGTATCAGTGTGTATCGCTTTCCATTTCTTAAATTATGTATCACTCATGTTGGTATCTAATTGCGTTTCTAACGTTAGTGATTATGCTTCTTATTAAAAATAGTGTCAGACGAGGCTAAATTGTACTTGAAATGGTAGCTATAGGTTTTATCTCAATGTTTAACTCTTTTCGAAAATACAGTTTCTTTTTACACAATCTCGTTTCTTGTCATTTCAAAATATTTTTCTATAATAAAAGTTGATATTGGTCAATAAACGTACCGTGAAGTGTTTATTAATTAAATAAAATGAAACATGTACGTGTTCTCTTGGATAATTTTCATAGCCCGAAATGTTCTATAACCTGTACATCAAAAAAAGTTTATCTTGTCTATTAGTATTGAAGCGTATTTAAAAAAAAAAGAAGTTTATTTATATTGCGATCGTATTGAAGAGCGAATGCGTCGAAAGCTCTGCGAATGACAGGTGCCTCGGATAAGCGATTTGGACCGACGTATTTAAACTATCGCGGAAGCGGTGAGATAAACGGACAGAAAACACATGAAATAAATAGGCATTCAGTTGAATTGGTAGTTATCATTGAAGTTAACTCACTTCTAGATGTATAATCATAAATAAGCGTTTACTAGTCGTTACGTAACAACCGACTTCACGATTATTTGCCACATCACAGCCGATATTTTCCAGGAGTTTATATAATTCTCGATACGAATTTCTGACAGCGTTTTACCTCAACGATCTCATTTTCGGAAGAACTCGTATGTTTTTTTATGAAGAGATAAAGTGTCCTTTTAGAGCCTACGTATTCCGTAGCCGTATATGTGTTTGTAATGGAGTCATATGATATAAAAAAAATATGTAAAATAAAATCTGTGTTTACGCAACTTGTAAATTTTGTACTAAATAGCGTGCTTTGAAAAAAAAAGAGCAAAGTATATAGCAAAAATAAGAGGAAAATAAAGGAAATCTTTATATTTAAAATAAAAATAAATAAATCGAATGATTAGATTTAATCGAATATTTGAATCAACTATTTTGTCACTGTCCAGTTAATGCAAAAATTAGTTTGAATTCCGTTTAATTCAGTAGAAGAAATAAGTTTACTGAGGCGGTGACAAAGTTAATTTCGGAATTGGAGTTTATTACGTTAAGAGAAATTTATACTTTTGAAATTAAAATTGCGAATATGAAATATTATATTGACTTATGCATTTAAAATTTAAACCACTCTTGATCTTTTTTTAGAAGTTTTATATAGATCAAAAATAGAATTTCACCTAAAATTTCCCAACAGCTAAGATCAAACTTTTCGAGCGACAGCCGCGTTGATTTATCTCACGGTTCTCACGTATTATATTGGATCAAAAACTTATAGATTTTCAATAACAATGTATTAAAGGAAAAGTTTGTTTATTTGCAAATAATAATAGAGAAAGCACACTTGCATACAAAATAGACAAAAAAGGAAATATGCCTTTAATCTAACAACATAAATACTATGTTTTTCTACTCCATGTCGCGAAGTAAATAAATTTTCATTAATTTAATACATGAAAGTTCAGCCACAGAAATTACAAAACTGTAACATCTATGATCACGTAAGGTAGCACTATGAACTCTACGTTCTAGAACTGGACTGTTGAGTTCTGTGAATAGAACACAGAGAGTTTATCTATATTTCATATTTTATATCAATGCTGGTCAAAACTCTTCCTCGTTAGCATTGACGCGAGCCGTCGACTATTTTTAAGGCTTCTTACGGCTTCTTCACAGATAGAAGCATGGCGTATGAAAGGCCAGGGAAGTTCGTAGTCTTCCATCGGTCTGTTAATAGGCGTTTCACATTTACCATATTAATAACACGTGACATTACTTCTGTCTGATCGACGATATAGGCCGTCGGAAAAAACTTTTCGAGGCATGAACAACATCATTTTGTAATTTAAACACAAACTTGTGTTGATTGCTTAAATCTGAAAACAAATTAATCGAAAGCACTTGGCGGATAGTGTTTGCTGGTGGTTTTATTCATTAGCATGCCTATTCAGGCATGACAGCCAGGCTAACAACTATTACAATTTTAAAAAGTTTCTGGAAAAAAAATATCAAAACTGCGCAATCGATAGGGTAACTTTGCTGCGACTCCAATTTGAAATATAGTCTCTTTAACTGTACCATATTTTATATAACGAATAATCCGTTTTATGAAGCAAACAAAATTATGATTTGTTGTTATTTGTATGTATCTGTTGTATTTTAATGAAATGTTACTTAATTTACGTCGCGACTATGGCAAATGCTCTTAACACGGCAGTTCCGAAGCGCAGACGTACCGACTACTATAGTACGGGTTTATCGACAAATTATGTCCCACATTACAAGGCAGGGAGGTGATCAACAACTATAGCTGTCAGTGTAGCATTTTGTAAATTGTTAAATTTATTGTTGACTTCAGAAAATGGATTGCAATACGAATGTAATTTTGGAAATGCTCTTTTAACAATTCCGAAATTTAAAATTGCTAAATATCAGAATTGAAGGGTTTACGCGCGTCCACCATGAAGCTATATAACGGAGTTAATTTGTTTTTGTTAATAGTTCTAATGTGATACTTCGTTTTGATTAAATAATGTCTTTTCGATTTTTTTCTTTCTATACTTTACTAGCAGCCGCCTGCGGCTTCGCCCCCGGTTTTTTTTCTCACAAACCTTGACAAATTATATACCTAAACCATACTCATTAATTACTCTACCTATATGGTGAAAACCGCATAAAAATCCGTTAAGTAGTTTTTGAGTCTGTCGCGAAGAGATAGACTGACAAACTTCAATTGCGTCACATCAGGGCTGGGAAATTGTGCGCATGTAATCGCCTGTGAAAGGCGGGGAGGCTCCAAAAACAATGAATTTCGTGTGCCGTAATTTAGGAGCGGCCCCTAACACAGGTAAATGAACCCCATTTTCGATATATTCTGCAGTGGTTAGCATAAGCTATCAGGCCAGGATTACTTGTCGAGTGAAATTTGACGGTTGTCTGTTGTCCAACATCTCTGCTTCAGCGTTTGTATAGGCATACACATCGATTATTCAACTCAATTTCGAAAGATAACCCTCTCATTCTACCTTCCTCTCAAACTTAGTACCTCTTTAGATGTTCACTCATTTCCTTTCAAAGTGCACTTGATACTGCAATGTAAAGGCATCTAAATACGGAATACGTTGAAACAAAGGCCCGTGTTCAGGTTGAAGGTCTCATACTTTAAAAAATCCATTCAAGGCACAGTCGAACTCGCATGGAGAGGGTTTTCTGTTATACATTATCACATTACATATCGCTAAAATCAAGAAATTCACTGTATGCATATATTTTCTCTTCATGATCATTTTCCATCTGCTGATAAAGACTTAATATTTTAATTTAGATTTCCATGTAAACTATGAACGAAGCCCTACAATCGCCTTTTCAAATCTAAGCCTGGCTAGTTTCGAAAATACTTTAAATTTAAACTTTAAAAAAGAAATGCATTTATATTTCTAATAACAAAACATTTGACTTTTCACATTAAATTTTATATTATTTTTTTACTGTTCTGATTAGCGTCGCAGAATCGACTCCCAATGAAAATTCGTTTATGTACACCCGACATTCGTCCAACTCTGTATGCGTATGAATCGCAACTAGTTTCTTTTAGTAAATTCGGAGAAAATGGACTGTGATAGCGTGACAGACAAACAGATACGTATGAGGTTTCCGTTTTTCCATCATATCCCTTAAAAACTATTGTTACATCGATTAAGTTATAATCGAGACGAAAGTTTGCATACGGCGCGCGTGCCTACGAATTTTCAGAACCGCTCAAAAGCGTACTACGGTTCAACCACGCTCGGCCGTCATCTGCAAGCCACTGCGTTTGCGCACAGGCAGCTCGATACATCCCAAACTAAAATATTCGCGCTGCAAACAGTCATTATTGAGAGCTGTTTCTTTAATTCCGGTTGCAACACTTCAAAATTGCATAACGTTGTTTGCGACATTTAAGTTTAAAATTACTTATATTAATTTCCCTCATAAGTAAGAATTTACAGCTTCCAAACGAAATCTTGTGGCGTCATTTTGATAGTCCCATAATTCGTTTTGGTTAAAGGTATGACAACTTTTTTTGCATGTGTAATTTGATTCGAGGTACAGACGAGATAAGAAAAAGGAACCACTTATGAACATTTTTAATTATTCATTTGACTAAATCGTTGTCTGTAAATTGTGTTATATTTAAAATCATTATTTGGTGATTGGATAAAAGTCAAGGAAACCGTGTTTGTGTGCTGATTCTTTCTAGGAGATGTGACGACTTCTATTCAGTATTGATTTTCATACTGGATCCTACTACAAATCCGGTAAAATAGAAAATTTTGTTCAACGATAGTTGAATTAAACTTGCCGCTCAATCTAAACTACTATTATAAAATGTTGATAAATCTTACATTCTATTTCTCAACACTTTTCGGATGGCTTTCATTATATTGTAAGTGTAAATTGATTATACATTTCAGACGACTGAATAGGTAAACTTATCAACTCTAGAGCGAACTTCGACAATATATCGGAGGCCACAACTAAATAAGAAGCACACATCCATAATCTTGTATGTCTCTTGTATAAAATTGAATAATGTGTGTTATATTTATTTTAATTTGTTCTTGTATTTTCGAAATAAAATTTCTTAAGCGGCGATTCGATAATCGATAATTGGACAAGAATTGAAAGTGAAATTTCAAGGACGCGTCACGTTTAGGCCCGTTTTGTTACATGAGGTAGAAGAAAGACATAACTAGAAACAAGGAGAAAGAGAGCTATGCATTCCGTCCCCACGGGAGTGAAGCAAGAGAAAGTGACCTAAGCACAACTATACAAAGTGATAGAATAACATATTGCACGCGTTATAGAAGTAGACATCAGAAGCTATATATAAACAACTGAGATACCATTGTGTAATCAATATTTGTTATTGTGTTTTGTGATTGTTTACATTTTTTTAACGTCTTATTAATGAACGATCACATCCGTGAAGATTTATTAATCAAGTATATTTAAACTATTAACATTTTATCAATATTGACGTCTCTAGAATTAAGAAGTTTCACTTCTATCAGCTGTAAAGAGCTGCAAGCGCATTGTTTCAAAGTAGATCATTACGTAATCTGACTCAACGTCGTAAGGAATATTGATAGAAGATAAAAAAGAATCGATATTGAATTTCATTCTGTGCGTCAACCGCAGTAGGACTGCATGACGCCGTCAGGCGGGGCGTCCGGAGCGGCGGGAGCCGGAAGCCGTCCCGGGTGATCGATTGCGGAAAGCGGCCGAGAGCCGTCTGCGCCGCACTTTGTCTTCCCATTACAGCCTAGTTTGTTGTTTGTGTCGTTCGAATGTAAATCGAAATCGACCTTCTGGACACGACCCGGATGCATGACACCGTGAATATGTATTTATAAAGTACGATGTTGTTCGAAGATTACAGTCGTAATTACAAATACTTTTGGTAAAATCTTGTTATTGTAGCTTATGGGATTTTTTGCCTTATCTAATGTTGATTTGCCCAAATTTTTCATCTGTTTGAAGAGCTTATCAACTGATATACTGATACAACAATCAATCAAGAAAATTTATGCGTTAGCTCAGAGATTAACAAACGCATTATTCTGACATGAACGTAACATTTCATTATCACCTAAATTCACCTGTTAATGTGAATTTGAATAAATCAAGTTGATTAAAATTTTTATAACAATATAAATATTATTATTTCGAGTGTGCAATACTTGTTTTTTGAGTAATTTCATGAATACTTTCATTAATTGATTGCCTTGGGAGTCGGACATTAGATTTTGCGCTATGCCTCAATAAGTTTTAATTTATACATGGGATGAAATTGTAGAACCATCATGTCTACGTATTGATTATTTTCAATTTATACACAAGACGATTTTAAACATAAACACGCGTGCGCGCGCCCGCACTTAAGACTATTTTAAAAAGCTTTATCTGTCTGTTTGAGCACTCTAACTTCTAAAAACTCGGAAAGACTAGACGAATTTCCTACGGGTTTTTACAGATAACTTGAATGATAGTTAGGGGCGATATGTATGCTACATTTCATCACAATCGGCTGAATAAACATTAGTTAAGTTGTAAGGATAAATTGTACGTATAGTAAATTGAGGGCTCAGCTAATAAAATAGATTAGTTAGATTAAGTGAAGGGTAATGTCTCAAAAAAAAATTGAAATATTTTAAATATTTGTATTTACACTTTTGAGTGGTCTATGTGTAACAATTTTCTGTAATATAGAAATGCGTGTGTAAATCTGTGTTGACCTATGCAATTATTTAGACGTAGGTAAAGATAAATTATAATATTTTATCACAAAGAGCATAAAATTTTTGGTATTATCTATAATATTGGCGCATAGAAAATAAGGCGATTATATTTTAAAAATCTATTGGACAAAAAATCCATATGTTATTCTGATAAATCAATTTTATTGAAATTTTTTCGACAACGATAAGTATTGATTGAATCGACCGATTAGAAATGGCTAGTGCATTTCGATACAGTGGAACCCAAAAGAGTGGTATTTTTAATGTTTTTTTTTTATATTTTTGCACTATTATAAAAACCGTCATACAAACAAGCGTCATACACGGTATGATTACATTGGAAATTAGGTAAAATAAGGTAATAAAATAATGGATAATAAAAAGCGGCCAATTATGAATCAGACTCTTGCTAAGGATCCTGAACTGATTTTAACGAAATTACATTTTTTGCTAAGTACCAAGCACAAAAACCCTCGGAGTAAATGTCCGACTCGCACTTGGCTGTTCTTTTTGTAGTATGCTCATCATTCGCGTACTTTTTAAATTTTAAGTAGGTTAGAATAATACTGTAAGTACTTGTTAAGTATATGTTCTTTGCAGGACTGATTTTAAAATATATCCTTCAATAACTACGCTACAAAGGAGAGATCCAATTATAATATCAGTCGTATTCCATTTACAGATCTCAATTAAATCACGCGTGCACATGCAATTGATTATGCCATTAGCGATCATATCCCAATTTCGAGCAAGGGTGTGTTTGTTCATTAACGAGGTATTCACGGGCGGGTCGTCCTGAATAATTTAGAGCCGCCAGGTGGCGTGCGGTGCACCCAGGACCAACTTTGGATTTGGTTAAGACCGATCAATAGTCGACACTTGACTATGTGATAAACGCGAGTCATTTGTATCTAAGATACGCTTAAGTTAAACTTAATACCTAAAGTTTCTTTAGATTAGAACTGTTTAAAGTAGTGGACAGTTTTTTCAGAGGTAGTATGTTATGTATTATAATATTGTTCTAGTACTGACAATCATCTATAACTTAATTTTATGCCTAAAAATAAGTATACAATAACTTATATCAGACAATTATTTCTAGTGTATTCGTTCAACTTATTGTCAATGAAAACATCCAGGACAGATGACTTCGGATGATTTCTAAGGCGGGGAGCAAATGGTTCACTTTAATTTTTCTTCACTTTTTAAGTTAAAAACTATTTGTTAATTTTCTCGTGGTCACGATTCAAATCGATTTACCTACGCGTTGTTTTTACGTGAAAAAAATAAGCGCTGCCCACTCGGCCACCATCGCTCTAGATTAAGTTGGATATAGTATTTAGTCGTGTCTTTATTTTTTTTTATTGTTACTTAGCGAATCAAGATAAAAACGTGTATTATTTACTAGAAGTATATTGTATTTTTGTAAGATGTTATATATTATTGTATTGTCTAGCCTGGCAAAAGTTGTTCTGTCATTTCCGGTAGATGGTGTATCCGTAAAATATGTGCTCTGCTCACGTGAAAATAAAATGAATGTTTTTGTTTTTCATATCGCGACCGGACGTTAGTCATTGACATGTACACTAAAGTCAAATATATATATATGTATATATATCGTAAATACACTAATTTTCATGGCGATAGGTCGGGCGGTGTAGAAGTTTTGCGCTGCAATGCCGTCTAGTGGTGAGTCAGCACAGATTGGACGGCATAAAAATCTTGCATTAAAAAAACACTTTAGACGTGCCAACTTTCATGGTGATCGGTCAAACGATGTCGGGGTTTTTCGATCCTATATATCCCAATGTAATTGAATACTTTGTTCACTATACTAGCTCTAGTTCGTACTTACTTTGGGACTTAGGTTTTTCATCTTAATAATTACAGATTCCATGGCGTCAGCTTTGAGCGAAATTTCGCATGTTTGTCGCACGGATTGCTATTTTAATTGCGACTAGCGGAATTAGAATTATCCGTCCAATAATTGACATTTAAATAGCCCAATCTCTTTTAATTTAACTAATGTAAATAATTACTAACTAAATTAAATAATTACGAACTATTTAGTCCTTTCAATATCGTAGGGTAAATTGGGAGAGAGTGTTCTCTAAGCACAATCCGATATTAAAATTAGTGATACGACCGCGATTGCTGTTTTCATAACAATAAATTGCTATTATAAAAACGTTTGAATGTGTGTGTGTGCATGAGAAAAGTGAAAAAAAGATCTAAAGTACGTTATGTAAACATTTTTGAGCTCTCACTAAACTTGCATGGGGTTTTTGAAGTTTGAATTATACCATCCCGTATTCCGCGGGTATCGTCTGCCAGCTGAAGGAATGTCGTTAGATAATGTCACAGTGAACTTAAGGTCGAACAATCATGAAATATGAAAACATTGATAATATTGACGTCATACCTATTATGCCTTTCCAGCGTGGCGATAAGAGCACAAATAAAACTAAATACCCGTCTTTCGAATGCGTTCTAACAAGTCAAGATCTCGCTCGTACTATTGTGGGTTATAATTGAAAAGATGATTTGAATTCCAGACCCAAATATTCATGGAACATTAAAATTTTTATTGCGCGCAGTTTCATCTGTAAACTTTTTAATTTTTCCAATATCGTGAGTCTGATTTTTTTCATAATAAAGAATCGTTACTAAATTGAATACTTTTTTTTTCAAGGCATCATAATTACAAGACATAACGGTTTGTATATAGATAAATTACATGTAAAAATATATTTCAGTAACGAAACAAATGCGATTTTTCAAGATTCATACGTTTTTACATGCACGCGCAATTTTCGAGATGCATTCTGAATGCACTTGAATAAAATAAAAAAAAAAAAACATAAAATAAATAATGATTGTCGATTCTCCTTGCCGGAGAAGTGGAAACATTTGTATATTTCTCACGAGAACAAACTATTTGCATTCTACACCATTTATTTTTGAATCATTCGTTTCGCTTTTGATTCGATTATAGAAAACTTCGTTTATTCTGGATTTAAGGTTTCGTTGTAAATTATGAATTTGTTTCTTATTGTTTTGTTTCTTAATTTTAATCACGATTGGCTTAAAAAATATTTATTTTTTTTTACGTGGAAGTCTATTACGGTTAACTTCAAAAGTGTGAATATGACAATGGAGAAAACTGTGGCCACATTACTAATTTTACATTCATACGCGCAAACATGCGAACAAAAGTTAATATTTGAGCATATGAGGTATAAACGGGCAATATGCGGGATTAACGTGTGCATGGCGGACGTTGATTGTGCATTAGTAGCGCGTCGTTGTTCAGTTATGGACATTTGATAAGCTATTCGTTTGATCATAGCTTAAAATACATAAAAATAATGTCGAATTCGATTTACTTAGAAAGGTATCGCTTAATACATCGATATAAAATCGGACCGTGGATTGAACTCTGTTTATATTTTAAAATAAAGAAAGTACTTGTTACATTGATTCACCCGCTCGGCAGCCGAGGACTTAAGACCAGAAGGTGAATGCGAAGTAAAATTGTGAACACGGACGAATCTGCCGATGGGGTTTTTGACGTGAGTCACATTAAGCAACTCGTTCATAAAACCAATTCTGTAAAGTTAGAACGATCCAGTAGATATCTAAATCGCGTCAATCTAGGGCTTGCGACTGCAACTCTCCTCACCTTGACGTAATTTTGTCGCCACAACATTGTCAACTGAATCGTTCTGACTTTAAGAATTGGTCTGAATGCAGTATCCAGCACTGCATCGGTGAGGATGGTCTGGTCCTTGATCCTTTGATCTGAAACAAATAGATTGTGCGAGCTCACGTCTGAGCAGAGGACTGCTTAAAGTCTCATACGACGACCAAAATCGAATAATTACTTTAATTTTGCGTTGCTATGCAATGTATATTCCAAAAAGCGATTGAAAATTTGCAAAAAATAATAGACCAACTAAAAGTATTTGTTGTTTATTTATTTTTCTTTTTCTGCATGAAACAGCGATTCAAATCATCCTCAAAAGTATAAATTCTTCATGGGAAGTTTTGAAATCACCTGCCTTCGCCATTCCCGTAAACGATAAGTTGGGAAACCGATACAAAACATTAACACTTATCGACAGCCCTATCGTAATCATAAAAAAAATGAACAAAGAAAGTAAGTTTTGACGATAAATAAATTTCTAATTATTTTAAATTCTAATGCAAAATTATCACATCCCTATTGCGTATGAAATACGTAGAAGAATAACGATCGTTATAATCGAATCATTTGCATGTTGATTTTTAAAGTGAAAATTCTTTTAGGACGATGTTAATTGGATTTAATGAAACGAAAATGTGTAACGGAAACGAGATAGCTACAAATTTTAGGCTGTGAGAAAATGAGAATGCTTTTCTATATAGTGTTTCTATATGCGTTTCTATATAGTTTCCTTATCCTTTGTCTTCTCGTTATGCGAAGGTTCGTAGCGGTCTGCGTCCCAACTACTCTACCGTCTAATACGGGCCCGTACACGGACTTTGCATACCATAGAGACTAGATTTCATGCTGTATATTATATTCTTAATCTAAACGAAACAAATACACAGAGAGAGAAACAGAGACGATGAAATCCATAGCACATTATTTTATGGTTATGTTGACAGATGCTTTAGACTTTCTGAACTTACACGTGGAGTCACTAAAAGAACCCCAGGCACGCATATCAAGTACACAATAACTAATAAATATTGCGCGCGAGGAGATGACTCAATGCACTTCGTCTACTCATGCGCACGATAGCCTCGCGTAAGTTTATTACATTACCCTGAAAATAAAAATCCACGTGCGGCTATCAAAATGATTGATTCATCGAAGTAATAACTCAAAGACGTGACGAGTAAAAAACCTTATTCACATGAGCACTCGATAAAACATTTAATCAAGTAGTATTGCGTAGAAAGCAGAATTAATTCACTTTCAAAAAATTATCGAAATTAACAGAAGGAGAAAAAATCTATAAAAATAAATCGCAGTAGAAAATGCGTCCAGTTTTATATAAAGCGACACCGAGGACAAAGATTGAACAAGGCACTCGTTAATATGATACGTTATTTCTCAAAGGAGAAAACTGTTATTGTTGAGGGCTCTCGCTGCGTAGGATTCGATGTACTCTTTAGAAAAAGTACAAATAAGGCACTAAAATAAATCAAAAATAACTGTTCGCGCGTGATACCTTCGAAACCTTTCTATTCGAATCCAACGCGCGTAGCGTTTAAGAGCAAGGGAATGAGGCTGTTCTTCGCAGTCCGCACGTGGATGCGAATTTCCGAACGACTCGTTCTCATTGTACCGTTTGGTGACGCGTCAATATTCGCTTTTGTATTTTTAACAATTCTGTCTAAACTAGATTATTCTATTGTTACTGACTTGGAAATAATGTTCTTGGCGATACTAAATACAGCATAGTATTAGCTAGTAAGTTAATAGAGAGGTTCCTGTTTGATTTTTTTTTTTGTGTTTGTTATGAATTTAATATAATTTTAGACAACAGTAACTAACACTTTCTAAAATTGATTATCTTTGCTTTTATTCGTGTAATCAAAAAGTATTCTGTTGTCTATGTGAACCTGCGTACATTCACTCATTTTAATGACGTCTAAAGCTTTTCAAAAGTTGTTATAAGTTTCATAGGAACTTATATTGTATGCACTGGACGTAAATTGTTAATCTATATGTGGAAAGGAGATGATGAAAACGGAGATTTAATCAAATCCCTAAAATTTTAAAATAATAAGATGATTTCCTGTAGAAAGTAATATGATTAAGTTTCTTAAGTGTTTTAGTGAAAACATTTGATCAATATTGTGTTTTAATAAAATTCAGAAATATACTGAAAATGTTCAAAATTTTACTAATATGTATCTAATACAGTTTTTGTTTTGAAAAACACTTTTTATTTTTATATATATATCAGCTCAAAAACCTATTTCTTTTATTAATAAATTTCGAATGAATAATTTGTGTTTGAATAACTATTAAATTATAAAAAAAATAAATTACGTACTCTACATTTTAATAATACATAAATGAATAAATACTAAATAAATTCTTTTAATATCTAAGCAACATTCTTTCATCTTTCCACGAAAACAGTTAAGAGATTTAATCGAATCTCCTTTTTTGTCATTTCTCAGTGAACTCCAATACCTTCTCAAAAATATTGTAATATCAAATTTTATTTCGAGCCTTCTTGATTTAAAAGAAAAAAGGTACACAATAGAAAAAATACGCTCTCCAAAGAGTAGACGAATTACAGTTGTACCTATATAAAATTCGGCAAACCGTCAATATGGATCCTTGATAATTACATAGTTAATTGAAATAAGTAATGTCTTAAACTTAAAAAAATAATAATAAAAAAAATGTTCCTTACTTACTTTATGTGTGTACGTACGTATGTAATTATATGTATTTGGTCGTATAACCGATAAGCTTTTTAGCTTCCCTTTATTGATCGCGTCTTTACTCATCCATATATTCGTTATTCGTCCCATGCAGATATGCATTAGGGCGAACTGTACAATCGAGGACAGTGCTCGCATTGGACAAAAACTGCAATCAAATAGGCTTTTACAAATAAAACTAATAACCAGTTAGTATAATGGTCACATAGAAAATTTCAAATAAATACACAATACGAACGACGCAAGAACGATGTATATTTCATCGATTCCTTAATTCATGCGGATTTTATTCGTCGATTACTAAAATATGTATAACTAACGGCTATATAGAAAACCAAAAAATAATTATATATATATTATATGTACACACTGGCTGGCGTGGCAGACGTTGTTGAGTGTTTTTTAGGAAAAAATTGGATTAAGAAAAAATGATCTCTACACGGATATAAACTATCGCATCTTTGAAGTTGGACCAAATTACCTATAGAGTGCAACATTTCATTAAAATCGGTTGAGTTATATCGAAGTTTAGCGTAAAGGAATATCGTAATATGAGATTTTCATATATTAATTAGGTCGGGGAATTTTATATTGTATAACTTTTATAAGTAAAAAGTTGGAGTAAAATTTCTTTGGTTGTACTTCAAGAAGCACAATACAAATGTCTAGCTAGTTTTGATATTATTAAATAGATGACATTTAAAAAAATTAAAAGTAAAAATGGTGTCCCGTCATTTTTCTACTATTTTTCTGTTCACCAAAAGGAGTGAGTCTAACCTAGAAATTCGACACATTTTGAAGTTTTATTACGAAAAAGGAAAAAATACGATACAACACGTGAGAAAAGTTTATGACGTTTATAGACCTATTTGCATCGATAAGAATAGTATAAAACTGGTTCAAGTGTTGTCAGTCGGGTAAGTTTGATGTCGAAAATGAACCTCACTCCGATAGATCTGTTACGGATAAAGTAGATGCCATTTTGGAAAAAGTAAGGCAAAATCCGTGTTTTAGTTCTTACAACATCGCTGAAAAACTGGGGATTAACAACAAAACCGTTTTGACCCATTTGATTAAAGCTGGATATACAAAAAAGGTCGATATTTGGGTTCCACACGAGCTCACAGAAAAAAATGAATCGTGTACTTATTTGTGCTTTTCTATTGAAACAATGAAACCGAACACTTTCTGAAAACATTGATCACTGGTGACGAAAAATGGTTTACCTACAACAAGAACGTGGCAAAAAGATCATGGTCAAAAAGCAAACAACCTCCACGGACTATAGCCAAACCCGAATTATGTCGCAATAATTAATACTATGTGTATGGTGAGATTGAAAAGGCATTATTGATTATGAGCTTTTACCGCCGGGCAAGGCCATCAATTCGGATCTCTACTGCAAACGGCTGATGAGACTCAAGGAAGAAGTAGAGAAACAACGGCCGGAATTGATCAACAGAAAGAATGTGGTTTTTCACCATGATAATATCAGACCACACACATCCTCAGCCACTCAGCAAATAATAAGAGAGTTTAATTGTGAAGTGTTAATGTATCCACCATATAACCCTGACCTTGCATCCTTAGATTTTCATTTGTTTCGGTCTCTTCAACATTCTTTAAGTAGTGTTACGTTAATATCAAGAGAGGACTGTCAAAACTGCTTGCTGTAGTTTCTTGTTCAGAAGCCCCGAAATTTCTATAGCAATGGGATCATATCACTACCTACTAAATGGTAACAAATTGTTGAATATATATTATAATTTACATAAATAAAAGGGGATGAAAAAGTGTCTTGAAACTTTTTTCTAGGCCTTATATATCAATATAGAAAAGGAATAAAATTGGAATTCATATTATAAATTATACAAGACATTCCATTCATAGGCGTGTTTAATTTAAATACCATAAATTAGCGTGTAACGATAAATATAGACAAATAAATTGTTACATATTTTTATATTTCGATTTAAATAAAAAATAGAGGTCGTCAAAGCATTCATCACAATAACGAAACTAACTGACCCCACAAAAATACGGGCGGTACGTGACGCTCGTGTTGCGCACAGAGCCAATTACAACTCCGCAATTACAGTCGACGTATATTTTGCTATTTTTTACCTCATAACAATAACTATGGGCATAGAAACAGTATTAAAATGACAAGAAAATACATTGGTTCATACTATTTTCACTTACGGCATTTAAAATATAGCATTTTAAAGGCATTCAAAACCTGCCATTGGAATTCACTGATTGCCAATCGTTTGGAATGCAGTTTTCCCTCAAGAAGAATTATCAAGAAACTTCATGATAGCTATTTTCAAATTTAATCACACGCTCTCAGAACTGTTACTAAAGAATATACTACTACTAAAGAATCCTAGAAAGAAGTCCAGCTGGTTGTCAGTAAATTAAAAAAAGGTTAAATTTTATATATTCACAAGTACTTCCTTGAAAATACTTGTATGTTCTAAAGAGACAGCCGCAAACGCCATAAAAAGTCCGAATTTTTTAAATTTTTCACTATAATTAGAATTATTTATTATTGTATAAAATATTTAAATAATTGAAATAATATGTATTAAAAAATCAATTCTACTAAATTCAACAAAACAATTTATTAATGATACTTTCTTCGAAATGTAACAACGACGAATTTTGCATTTCTAAACGTTACAGGTAATTCATATTTCAAATTGAAAGAGTGGAGTATCGTGGAGTCGTTTATCCTGTGCTGTAAAACGATAAACGATGAATCCAAAACTTTCCATGGTGAGTCTAAAACTCGCTTCCACGCAAAGGCGGATTTTGGACTTCGAGAGCACGCAGAGCGAACGGTCGGCGTGAGGGGGCGCGCGCGGCGACGCAGATTCGTGCACGAACAATACGCATTGCGAATTCCCCACACGCGGGCGGCGAGCCTTTGCTCCCGTCATTTTAAGGAGCCTGGAAATTAACATCGCGCGCCTCCCGCGCCCCCCGCGTCACCTCGACTGTAAAACTGTACGACGCATTAAAATTAAAGTCGGCGTCCCCCTTCTTTGTGAATATCGGAGAAGATTTTATATAAGTTACGTTATTTTCGATGCCTAACCAAGACAAACGAACTGTCGCATCGCAACGAATAAACTAGTCAAATTGAACACGACATCTCTGAGAGTGCGTTGCATTTTTTTTTCCACCGTCGCCTACTCGCGCCGAAACGATAGCGTACACTTCGAACGAACACGCGGTTACAACAAACGACATCGCCGTCTGCACATCACAGACGTTACCGCGAAGCGATAAACGCGGGATCACGTAAGAGAGCGGCGCGGGCGGCGACCGCGGCGGGCCGCGCGCGCGCCGACACAATATTTCCTCGGCCAGTAAATTCTTGGCGGGCCCTCGTAAACTTCTCACGTCTTCGTTTGTTTGTAAATCCTAAATGATTCATCGCCGCTGCGTCTTTCTCGCGTGCTCCTTCAGAAATCGCTAATATTCTCGACAGATAGCTCTGAATTACGACAGCGTAGTAGAGTTCTGGAGTTCATTATGATCGTGTAATAAATCTGTTTCGTTATTTTCGGTAAGTTTCGGGCGTCGTATTATTCGATCTTGAGTGTGAAGCTGATAGTTTTTTTTCGTGCATGTTTCACGCGTCTCAAATATGTCACAGACCTGAGTTCGAGTGACGTGTGCAATGAACATATTGATATTATTATTAACTCTTGAATTTAAAGTGTTCTAAATATTTTTTTAATCAAATCAAATTAAAATAGCTTTATTTCTTAGGAAATAAAAATTGCACTTGACATGAGTCATAAAAGATTGTTTTCGACATTAACATTACCACCCATTCCAAATGCTGAATCACTATAAGAAGAATGGGCAAGTAACTCAAGGTTTGCTCTTTTTTACTCATCGATACAAAATATTGAGTAATTATTAATTATATATGTGTATATTACACAACACTTAGAAATAACATGAACTAACTTGTGCAGTTCAATTCCATGGGTTTTTTTTTTTCATTAAGTTATTCAGACAAGGCATGTAACTTTTTTTTAACGAAACGTGTAAATTCATAAAAAGGCAAATTTTGAATTTCAGTCGAGATCTTATTATAAGAGCGCACACATCGCCCCTAAACTATCTTTTAAATAAGTATAAAATAACATGACATTTTTTGTTTGCCGATGAGACTGCGAAGCGATTACAAGAAACTGATGTCAAGACTGAGACTGAATCGTGCTTACAATTTTTAAATTTCCATAATATTTAAATTAAGATTTCGTTTTGCATATTTCTGGGGAAAGAGTTAGGGAGAGATTATATTTTTATATGGCTGACAATTAGACGACTGTCCTTCTTTTTGCTATTCTATCAGATTTAGTCTATTTGTAAATTTATTTTATATGATATTGTATTTTGAATATCAGTCTATAATTCTATTCTGGAATAAAGCGAGGCTTAAGAATCAAATTTTCGTCTATACTTTCACTTAATGTTTTAAGAAAACAATGAAAACACGTCATTGCATTTGTAGCTGTACAAGCTTAAGAAGAAACAAATTGGCCAAGTGCAATTCGTACTCGCGTGGATAGAGATCTGTAGTAGAAATTATCGCTTTAGTTCATGGTGAAAGCAACACATTTTACACATATTTACTCTTCACGACTATTGTAAACCAATGGAAATTTAAAACTTATGTTTTTTCTTTAACACTTATATAAATTTTAGAAGCTCCAAAATTTTTCGCAATTTTTTCAACATTTTGAAATCAGATATTTCAGAAATAGGGGGGGGAAGTACTTGTTTTCATATGATATATTTTAAACTGTGCATTTTAAAATTATAATACGCATATGTTTGTAGTCATCACAACAAACCAATCAAATGCATTGGTATGTCATGTGCTGCACAATTAACCTCCCAAATTGAACCATCAAAATGAGACTTACTTTCTTACGTTGTACTCGTACGTGCGTGGTCGTGTCGCCTGACTCGGTATATATAACTAAACGCATTTTTTTCATTTTGTGAATTCGAAGAAAATAGGCTATGACAGACGGACATACAAACAGACAGAGACAAATGTAATTCTATAAGGATTTCATTTTTTCGTCGAGTGTACGAAACATTAAAGAGTAAAAATAAAGTAAAAAAGTTCATATTGTTAACGTGACGACTTGCTATACCTCCATTCTTATAGCTTAATGAATTAAACTAACACACAATGAACAAAAATTAACACACAATTCTAATTTTCCACTTGCTTACCACTTTAGGATTCAGTATAGATATTTTTTTGGAACGCAACAGATATCGATCTCAAATAAATAAAAAACTGCTTTATCGACTCAACAGTTTTTATTCGTCAGCTTGTCGCCGATACGAAATCATACTTAAAACCGATCTTTTTTGATATTTGTGTTGACGAGTCGATAAGTCGTATTGCGTATCGTCTTTCGCGCACGTCATCCGTCCAAGGCCTCGTCCGTCCGTCGCAGACGATCTAATCGGTGCGCGCGCGCGGCCGCCACCCTCCGACGGCGCGCGGGCCCGACGTGGGAGTGACGCCGGCGCCCCCTTTGACGACCGCGTACGCCGGTGCGGGAGTGACATGATGTTCCGCACTTCTGGCACGGGTATTCGGAGATGGGCGTGTTTGGGACGCTTTGATCTACGGCAGTACGCTATATACGTATTCTAGGATATAAAATTCTTGGATGTAGCGATTCATCGTATTATAAATGATTATGGTTTGTGTTTTGTGCCTTACAAATTACTGAAATGAGTCTCCTTTTTGATTCATTGTCATTTCCACTATCACATGTTGCACTTTCGTGTTCTAACGGCTTAATTGATTTTTATGAAATTTTGTCTAAATAGTGAGACGAATGTAAATAATTTTTCATCTTAATTCATAGAAGGAACTTTTCAAACTCCTATTAATTGCTGATGCGAAAATGGGTAGAGGTTTATGATTTCAGATTTCGAGTTGATGGGATCGGTGTTATTTATTTTATGGATGAAGCTATAGACAATAGCTATTTATACACAAGTAAATACGTAACAAATAAATTTAAGATACAACTAATTATATTGTATTCATAGTGTCACGAGAGCAAAAATCTCTCTAGAATTCAACATCTGTAGATTATATCAAAATAATATTGTAGGTGTGAGTAAATACATTTGCCGCAGTTTAGCATAAGCATAGACTGTAAGAAATTATAGAGAACCCTCTGGTTTTTTGACTACAATCCTACCTTTTCACTGATGTTCCGTCTTTAGAATTTGTGTAATAGGTTCTCGTAAACACAAAATAAAAAAAGGTAGAGCTTTTGTCTTACTTATTTAATTAATAATATACGACAGCAAAGTATTCAAAAGTAGATAATATATTCAGTAATATTCCTTTAAAATGCGGTACCGGTCCACTTTATTTAGTTATCCGATTTTAGTATCAGTTTGTTATTAAGGCACTTCTATTTTGCTCCCACTTTTTAATTTGAAACGAACAGAAATAAATAATGAAATCGCAAGTATCTCTGTTTCGTAGTAACAACGACCGCGATATCGAACACGCTGTTCATAACCGACGGTATACCTAATTATTAGAATTTTATCAACTTTCACATACACATGAAGGACAATAAAAATTCACTTTGTAATTATTGTGGTTTATTTACCAATTAATTTACATTAAATTACATTAATTAAATAATTAGATTACATTAATGAAAAAAAAAATCCAAAGGTGAAGAGAGAAATCATTGGTGAGTATGAAGTGCGCCGATATCGTTGACGACGTCGATCGTCAAATGATGCCCTAGATGTTCAGGTTAACTATAATCGAATCTAGGTGTTGTCTACCAGGCATAATTATGCCTGCTAGACAACACCTAGGAATCGTCACGATCTGACTCTATACGGGTGCCGATTTCTGTACACATCGATTAATGTATAATTATAGATAGAACCGTTGGTTCGCTTCAAAATGTATTCCGATAAAGACTCGTTGCGAAAGCTCGCAGTCATGTTTTTAACCGACTTCGCAGAAACAACGACGACGATAGATAAGTATTCTTTTTAATTTTTCATTTCACGGAAACAATTTAGCCAATTTGCATGGTTTAAAATGTATAAAGGATTTTCAAAGGGGCAAAAGAGCATGTATCTACAGAGAGTAAGTGATCACCGACACCTGTGGACACCCACAACTCCAGAGGATTACTAGTGCGTCGTTAGATTTTAGAAAGGAATAGGCTGTTCCCTTGAAATCATTCATAGAGAATACGTAGATCATTCCAAAGTTTTACCGCACGTAACAGAAGATTGCGCAGGAAGCGTAAGGTAGAACAATGCGATGCTTCAAGATGGTTTTGATAGTATTTTCGGCGGGCGGAACGATGACGGCATTCGGCTACATGAATTAAATAATTCTTCATAATACTCCCCATAGTATATGCGATAAAGCATGTACAAAAATCCAAGCTTCGTGGATGCAAGCCAACGGGTCGAGCTGGCCGGATATTAGATGATCCCCGACGGTTCGAGACGCTCGGCGTTGGATGCGGTCTAGAGGCACACTGTATTTTATTAAGGTATATATTCAAGAATTCTTATATATTTTTCAATAGTGTGAATATTACTAATATTGCGACAATCGCAAAGACATATTTATGCGATTGTCGACTATGTATATATGCCCATCACGAATTTTATATTATTTCTCAAAAACTTGACAAGTTCTTTAGGTGCTTTTTTAAGTTGCTTTATATTTGTCAAGATTTGGGCATAATCAAGTATTTTTTATAGGAATTGGATTTACAGTTTCTTAATGAAATAGTAAAGCAGCTTACATTGCCATCTAGATATTCAAGTTATCCTTCTCTTCAGTGAATTGACGTACATTTCGAAAACTCAAAGGTCTCAGAAAACAACAGACTTAATTGACGACTTAAGAAACTGTGAGTCCGAGGATGGCTGCAGGTACAACTAAAAGTGTAGAGACACTATAATAATTATATGAGCGCCTCCGAAAGTATCCTAATGAAACCGATGAACGTAAAAATAAAAAGATAACCAAATTCAACATCTGGAATTGTGAATGTGATTACAAAGATGAAACATTGAGACAAAGGGACGTCAAATGATAACTGAAACGAACCGCGTCTGGCATACCTTTAAATGCCATCGACTCCAAAATCAACCGATTACCTATTTTAACCAATAAGTTTTAAAAAACTGTCTTTAGTTTTATAGTGTTATATTGCTATTACTAACATTACAGTTTACAAATGACGGTAGATATGATAAAAATGTGAAAAGGACAGAATGCGGGAAACAAAATAAAAGCGTACTTGCTTGCTATTATGAATAGTAAAAGTGTCTAATGGCAAGCGTGTTTGGTTATCTATAACGGAGTCCTGATCCCTACTTTTATGCCCAGTAATAAAAGTTGGTTATGAGAGAAGAAGAATGAAAGTAGAATTAATGCAACAGAGATACGATTTCTGTGTAATACCTTGGTGGAGTGTTTTTGTAAGAAAAATAGTAGACCGCTAATGTCAGAAAGCAGTGTGATTTGAAAGAAAATGTGACTAGAGTAGAAAAGGGTATGTTGCCAGGGTTTGGGCACGTGTAAGGGATGATGAAAGTAGATTGACAAAAAAATCTAAAGAGCTAATTTGTGTGATGCAAATGTCGGCAAGGTTTGACCTAGAAAAATATTTGCAGGTCAAACTGATAGCGTATTAAAAAGGGACCAAACTTTAAAGTCCCAAAACTGACGAGCTTGCGCGAGAAGAATGATGAAGTTCAGTGAAGCAAGATATGCAAAGATCATAACCATATAGAAATCTGTAGCCTCTGCCTACCTTTCTGGGAAATAGGCGTGAGTGTATAGCAATAATAATAGTAACAGTAAGTATTATTATCATTCGTATCGTACATGTATTTAAATTATTATTATATATATAAGTTTCAATGTCCGATTGAACGCTGTACTTTATTAATAATGATAACCGACCACACGTCGAGCTACTTCGAAAGACGATGTCATTGATTATGTCTTTCGAGGTGGTATATGCAAAGTAAACGTTGGCGTTTGGCCGTAGTTGGACGCACCTCACCTGAACTTCACCTGATGTATTTGTAACACTCAGCGAGTGGTGTGTCAAGATAGCCGTTAAACGTCATAACCCCATTTTAGCCGTCACCTACTGTTTCTGATGGTCGGGGCGCTCGTCATTGCTTTTTAATGATTAATATTTAGAAGTGTATGAGTGTATCGAGTAACATACGTAGCATTCGTTCTTTAACCCCTAGCGCTAACTATTGCCTTCTGTAATTACCCAAAAGCAACCGCTCCAAAAGATAATAGTTTTCTTTCTCCATTCCTTTCTTTTACAAATACACATTTTAAAAACAATTAAATTCGACCACATATGTCGATATAGTTCTGGTATGAATTTTATTGATGCTTATTTAAGATTTTATGCTTCTCAATCTGAAATTAAAACTTTGTAGAAGAGTGTGCCCCTGCGATGGGGCGACAAAATAAACATCTAACACGTGGTATTATTCCAAAATAATGTATTAATACGTACCGTAACATCTTTCTTGTAAAACAACACATACAAAGAAAACTGTTTCTTTAGAAGATGGATAGATTAATTTTCGCCGTTTCCATTTGACAGATAGATACTTAAAACTTTACCAGGAAATGTTTTGCTCCGTTTTATGTGTTATAATCATCCCTATGGAAAAAATCTCATAAACCTCATAAAAACATGAACAAATGCAGACCAATTTCTCATAGATCTCATAGCCTCTTATGAGAATTTGATCTGCATTTGTCCATGTTTTTATGAGGTTTATGAGATTTTTTCCATAGGGATCTTATAACAAGCTTAATGCTAGTAATGTTACATTGAGTAAATTTATTTTTTTACAATATGTATCGGTCCAAGACATTCACCATTCACACCACATTCAAATTTCAATGACGCAAAGTAAATCCCCCGATCCCTCTGTATCAAATGATGTCTGCACGGCGAACGCAGCGCGCTGTCTGAACGCGACGCATCCGTAATGAGTATCGGGGCTCCAGATAATTGACTCGTGTACTAAAGAGGGCAATTCGCTAGACGCACGAACGCGTTTATTATTCAAATTCCCTTCAAATGTTTCCACTGAATCGCCTCCCGGGAGGACCGTTTTCCCCATCAAACACGAGAGACAATAGGAGTGGGTGTGTAATGAATAAAATATAATTTATGCGATTCGCGTTCGGTGCGTTTACATTGCGCATATCTCTGTTTGTGTAAAGACCCGATTTTTTAATATTCATGTCGAAACCTCCCTATGGTCAGGAATATTCAGATATATGGATCGGAAATTCACTGGAACGTAGACTTGAGTAAGTGGAATCACCAAAAAATAGCATATTACTTTCTCAAAAAGGAAAAAATAATCTTATATTTTTCGAGAAAAATCACTACAAATTTTAGCAAAAAACAGCGTAGCCGACATCCTTATAAGTTGGTGAGCTTGCATCGCTAGTCGTGCGCTACGTCACGATAACGAAATCACGCGCCTTCGTCTCATTTTCTGTCGTGTAATGCTCATAGGGTTGGTACACTTAAAACACTGACTTTATTCAAAAGCTTAAAATTTATAGATGATCATAAAAAGGGGCACTATACATTCGGTGAATGTACATATTCTCGTGTACCTACTGTCCCAATTCGTATATAAGGGTGAATTATGAGGCACATGCATTTTTTTTTATTTATGAGTAGTTCAAAAATTTTAAATTTCAATTAAAACTCTTATTCTCCTTTTTAAGAAAATTAATATTGACCGTTTTTATTGCATACTTTTTTAACGGGACTGATTATACTAAATACATTTTCGCTTTCTTTTAATTATTTCATCTTTTGTGCTCCGTAGTTTCGCACGTCTCACGGCTGGGCACAGATCTCATCTGTAAAAAAAAATATAATAGACCGTAATCATAATACAAATATTGAAGTTTTCACTATTTCGAAGAAATTTCCTCAAAATGCCAGATTCATCATGACTGTTTTTTTTTGCTATCAAGGCAAGATTCGAAAAATATTTTAAATTATTTAGAAGGTGCGGCTAACGGTTGGCAGCGGGTTGTATCCCGACAAAACACGAGATAGGATGAGAGTTGTTTTTGCACGAGATGTACTGCCATCTGCTCAGAATCAAACGAATGGCAAAAAAAAATAGCCGCCAATAGACCACTTTTACATGGTAGAGTAGCAGCATTTATTTTGTGACTAAATAGGTCATATCTTTGTGTCACCATCATCATCATTATCATCGCTCGACCTTCAGCCAGTCGCAATGACTGAAAGGGACAAGTCCCGATACACCGAAGGGAGCGTAAATATCAGGGGGAGTGTAGATTCTAGTCTGGGTTAGAAGTAACGGGAGAGCCAGCCGGTATTCGTGCGACCTTTAGCCAGAAACTGGATAAATAGGTCATATCTTTGTATCAAGTTTTTATCCCTTCACTGAAGAGAAATACTAACCCACAGTCTGGGTTTGAGCTCACGATTTTGCATCATAGAAGGACACGTTGACCACTAAGTTGTTGAAATGAACATGACCATCTAAACATGTGTTTTCATGCCTCTAGTATTTCTATGCGTCTGACCTTATCGTATTGAAATAAAAAGTCTTTGAGCGGGTGTGGCTGAGCAAAGGGTCGATTAAGACCCGATACAACAACAACAAAATTCGGGCCCACACGTATAAAAGCAAATGTGGTTCGTACACGAAGTCGAATATTATTGATCGATTTCAAAGGGGATATCGAGAATGTCGCTTTCCTAGCTAACGGTGTTTACAGATCTCTTTTGCGATATTCATGGGATTTTGCATATAAAATGGAATGTGCCTCGATCGGGCTTTCAGGCTGACATTCTCCAATGCTGTTGCTTATGTTATATAAAAAAAATGTATGAAAGTAAGAAAGCTGATATTAAAGGGAAGATGGTGATACTATTGTTTTTAATGATAATTGTCACTATTCCATAAAACATAATAGCGATAGTCTATAATCCCTACCTGCTCTAAATAATTAGGATCACTATTTTTTATTAGGTGTATTATTTTTTATAAAGACTCATACAAAATCGCTTTTATTAGGACATAAAAATGTTGATATTAAAAAAATATGTAAATTGTAATAAACTTTCAAATTTCTTCTATCTTTTATTCGAAATATGCTTCTCCATATATACTAGTCATTGTGAAAAAAACACACACAGGTTTAATCTTCTATATTTAAATATTTATTAATTACATAAAGGTATGTTTGAGGTAAATCATAAAAAAAATCGTAAGCTATAAAAAAACCCATATTTTGTTACCAATGCATTAAAGACAAAATGCAAAATAATTTTCATAATATCTGCTTGAAGGACTTCATAGTCTTCTATCAACGCTTTCGCAGTTTTTACAATAAATTACACTAGATGTGGTTGACTAACAAAAAAAAATGAGTTTTATTGGTATATCAAGTACAATAAATTATCCAGAATCCGTTACATCTTAATTTACCTTAAACCTGTTATTTTGATCGAAGAAAACTAACAAGAGAACAGTCGACTAACATACAAATGATATAATGATATTCTTTAATTAGTAGCGAAGGAGATGAACAAAAGTCGAAAAACCTCCCGAGAACGAGCTACAGAAATCGAGTTTTTGGGCGTATTAAAAAGTGCAAAATACGTTTTGGTAGTCGACATTTCATTGACACGATATGACATTTACTTGTATTAAGTCTGAGATGGCACTTCTAACAATTAGCGCAATTTTTTTGACTGCAAAAATTTAATTTATTTGACTGCAAAAATTTAATTTATTTACTAATCGTTTGGCTAAATTCAGTTAAATAATGACAGTAAGTACTATTATTTTAATATTTTACCTTGCTACCATCTGTTTATTATTTCTAAACTAGTTGTTTATTATTTAAACAAATCGAATAGGTAATTATTAAGGAATTTAAAATAATATTTAAGAAAGGACAATCGATTTTTACAGTAAGAGCTTATTTTGATCCAGAGTTAGCGAGGGATTCTGAAATGGAAACCCGAGCGTACAGAACGATTCAAAGGTTTAAGATGCAAATAAGTTCGTTCTTGGGTAAAATGTACAACTTTATACGTCCTCAGCAAGAAAGTACTGAGTAATAAATTTCAGAAAATCATTTAAATGAGACGAAAAGCATTTAAATTTATTCATAATCGATTACATTTTCTACGTCTATCATCTAAAATATCCAGTTTTTAATTTAAACCGAATTCTTTATAGTTGAATAATTTTACGGTCGTATGGTATTGGATAAAAGCCAAACTGCGCGAAATTAGTTTTCAGAACGTGCACCAAAATTGGCTGACTGGTTTGCGTTCGAAATTCGAAATATTTTTTCTCTCTACGAAAAAAAAAATACACTATAACTGGCCGTTTTTCAATACCCAAAACCGATTTTTCCTAGCCGCAAAGATGTTTATTTGTTTTTATTTCATTTGAATCGACACTAATTCAAGCATCTTTTATACAACACTAGAATATTTCATTTTCGTGATGAAAGTACTTATCCAACTCTTAAAACTCCTTATATGTATATAGTTATTACTCGCTGTCGTCGAACAGATTCTGAACACATAGTTGGCAGAAGCGATTATCACTAACGATCCCATTACGGCCGGCGGCGGAAGTATAACGTGTTGGTAAACACCTCGGGGTTTCTTAACGGCACGGTTCTGAGAATCTAGTTTTTAGGGCCTCGTACCAAAAAAGAACTCCGAACCCTAATAAAGTTACTTTTTGGTCTCGTTCCATTCGGTGATGTCTTTGTGTTATTAGCTTATTATCTCTCGCTTTGTCATTGTAAAAATAAATGGCGTTCTGTAATTGTTCAGGTTATTTCTAATCCTTGCAACTGTTTTTGTTAGTTCTTTATTTATTTCCTATCTGTTTTTTCGAAGTGAAAACTACTAGGCGCGCTGAGTACTTTATTTTGTGGGTATTGAATGAGACTGAGCCATCACGCTCGGCTATGTAACGCTCGTTCGGATAACAGTAGCACTCAGTACCGACATGAACACGGTATGTGCCTTGCCAACACGTTTTATTTAATGCCTAATTTAATTTAACGAAAATATACATAGATTTTTAATTATAAGAGCTCAAAACGTATCAGAACTATCTTTTTGAGCTCAAAGAGCTTGAAATAACAATAAAATCGATCTTTTCAGCATGAGAGGCTAAATAATTTATTGCTCTTTCATTTTTAATACTTTGAGCTCAATGGAAGTAAGCAGTTTCAGGGATGGCCTGAAGAATTAACCTTGTTCCAAATTTTTGAGCAAAAAATTCATAGACAATATTTATAACATAAGGAGCTTAAAAACACATCGATAAATATCATAGTGGAAAATTTCAGGGATGGCTTGCAGCATAAATTTTGAAATCAAATAAAATGTTATCTAAAGATTTTGGCATGTATTAAAAAAATATTTTACGGTTTGTTATTCAGTAAATTTCACTAATAGTGAAATTTGAATTTTTTTAATAAATTGAAAATTTTGTAAACCTTACAACTTTAGCTGCGGTCTTGCCCAGTTCATTTTTATTCATAAGAGTTATAAATCTTTGTAACCCCCAAATGCGGCCACAATTGAAAAGAATAATGACTTATTATCATAGTATAAAAAAATTGGAAAATCCAAAAGTGCACGCCTCACCGCGGTCATTAACTTCTAAAATAAAAAATTTCAATAGAGTTTTTGATAATGAAATTTCAAAAAAAGATTTATCAAATTCAAATTTCGCGCCATTTCGTGAGATATTTATAATGGCCCATGCGCTGATCTCAACTTTTCACATATGGCTTAAGGCTAATCTTTATTTGTATATAAATATAGATATACAAACACCACCTCAACGCTGCGTTTGTGAGGGGTGCAATATACAGTCGTTTTTTAGTTTTTTGTAAATTATAATTAAACGACAGTATTTAGAACGCTAATATTAACTAGGAATCAGCACAGGGTATAACTTTATATAATGAAATAAAAAGTATTCCGATAAGATACATTTTTCGACAATTTCTCTGCTGCTGCTCCTCCTGCTCGACATGGATCCATAAACACAGACTGACGGACGTCCAACAATGATTGAATTAATGTTATTATTTACTATATTAAATAAAATAATTCTTTATAAAATATACCATATGTGCTAGACAGATTATTTAACTTGATATTATTGCACTCATATTACCCTGTAAGTGTTATATTAGTAAAAAAAAGTCATTTAAGTTTTGAAAGACTGGGTTTTTTGACATGTTGAAAGTAGAGCACCACCTCAACGTTCCGATTGTGAGGCGTGCAATAACGTTTACTATGAATAGTACAACGTGTTCTTTATTTAGTAACGTGCGTAACATTGTAAGCGAATAGTAATTGTAATAAACCGATCATATTGCCGTCGAAGGAAATAAACACTCTCAAGCCGTTTCTCACTTTATTTGATATAAACTTGAATTGCGTGTTCCAATTCCACACGAAACGATACGAGATAGTAACCGAGTGATGCGCTGTTGGTACAGTACCTCGTATCGCCGTTAAAAGTATCAGCAAATATTTTCTATCTAAAAGATATTATTATTTAATATGTTCCTGTGTAATTGGGTGGCAAAGAAAAGCATTACAATTATATATACTCGTTTCAGCTCGCAGCTTCACCCCCATAGACAGAATGATTTTTTTCATCTTATACATACCTCGAACAATTACGATAATTAATTATAGTCGTAATTGCTATCCCGTTCTCGTTCTCGATGCCAATTTGTATCACTCTCAGTTCTGACCCCGGTCTCATTTAAATAAATTTCAATTCTGATTCCATTAGCAAAATATTTGAAAAATTAATCCTAAATCAGTTGTTAATACATTTTTATACCAATAAATTAATGTCTAATAAACAATTCGGTTTTACTCGGGGTCGCTCAATAATCGATGCTGGCGTTGAGCTTGTGCAATATATTTTTGGAGCCTGGGAGGATTCGCGAGATGCAATTAGCATATTTTGCGATCTCTCCAAGGCTTTTGATTATGTTTATTATGAAACTCTGATTGAGAAACTATGCCACTATAGATTAACAGGCCGGGCACTCGACCTTCTGAAGTCGTATTTGAGTAATAGGGTTCAGAGTGTTGATGTCAATGGTACGAAATCATCTGCATCTATAGTCCACATGGGTGTACCACAGGGATCAATTCTTGGTCCCTTTCTCTTTTTAGTCTACATAAATGATTTACCTAGCCTTGTTAAGGATGTTCATGAGATAGTACTGTTTGCAGATGATACTTCTTTGTTATTCAAAGTTAAAATACAACAGTCCACTTATGACGATGTGAACAATGCTATCTTTAAGGTAGAGAAATGGTTTACTGCAAATAACCTACTTCTTAATGAAATGAAAACAAAATGTATAAAATTCTCACTTCCAAATGTAAGACATGGATTCGGAACTATTTCAGTACGCAACAAAGAATTGGAGTTTGTTAATTCTACAGTGTTCCTAGGAATTACTTTAGATAACAGGCTTCAATGGGGTCCTCATATAAGTGAGTTGGCGAAAAGATTTAGCTCTGCCGCCTATGCGGTCAAAAAAAATGAGAAATTTATCGGACGTCGAAACTGCCAGATTGGTTTATTTTGGCTATTTCCATAGTCTGATGTCGTATGGCATCTTGCTCTGGGGAAACACCGCGGATATTCATAGAATTTTCGTGCTGCAGAAGCGGGTCGTTCGCGCAATTTACAAGCTCGGACCTCGTGCATCTCTTAGAAATAAGTTTAAGGAAATTGGAATTTTAAACCTGGCATCTCCATTCATTTGTGAAAATTTATTATATGTAAAAAAAAATTAGAAATGTTTAAAATAAATAGTAGTCGAAATAAACTCAATACTAGAAATAAAAATAAACTGATTTCACATGTTAGTCAACTAAGTAAAGTCACAAATTCATTTAAAGGGCTCTGTGTGCGCCTATTCAATAAGGTTCCTGTAGATATACAAGAATTACCCCTATATAAATTTAAGAGTGTTATTAAACAATCACTCAGTAAAAAAGGGTATTATGCAATTTCTGAATATTTAGAAGACAAATATCTATGGGCATAAGCGGCTCGACTTTTCACCGGGCTGTTTCATTCGTAATGGTTTCGTATTTGTTTTGGCTATGTATGTGCAAATTAGAAAAGAGCTACCCTTAAGTTTCTTGCTCGTTCTTCTTGAGGGAAAACTGCCTTCAGAACGAGCGGTAAAGTGTAAATTTGCAAAAAATTATGACGTATTTCAAGTGTTATTTTGTAACCTATGAAATAAAGATATTTTGAGTTTGAATTTGAATTTGAATTCCGTTCATAATCTTGATTCTAATTTTGGTCCCACGGTCGATTACAATCTTGTCCGTTCTCGATTTCAAATCTTTCCGGTCTTGTTCTCAATTCTGTTCTTTAATCTCGATCATAGTTCCAATTTGGACGAAGTCGAGGCGAATTTTACTATCAAAATAAAATTTATGCTATATTACTTGAGGATAGTGTTGCTTTCTATGAGTGAAAGAATTTTTAGAATTTATAACAACACAAATATGCAGATTACGCCAAAGCTCAATGTTAATAATATATTTTATTCAAGGAATTTCTTATTTATGAAGTAAATTCTTAGCATCGGTTTAGTACTTCTGTTCAATATTAAAAATACGAAAGTCAGATAGATATGAACGACTAGTTCCCTGTTTCAAAAATCTTCCCATTTGCGAGTACAACATATCGCTAGTTTCAGAGTAACAGTATGAATGGTTTAAGCCCGCAAAAAAAAAAAAAACACCAAAACACAAACTAATTTTTACACATTACAAAACCCTACTCCCCTATTCTAATTGTGAAAAACGCATCTCACCAGTTTTCAAATTCGTAAATTACTCCATAAAAAGTTTCATACAAAATTCAACCCTTCTTAACTCTAAGAAAAAGAAAACAGACACTTACACAGACATATAATTACATAAAAACAAATGAGTATGCCTACTAAAGTAATAAAAAAATTATGATTGATTTTTTATGGTCATCATACGGTGTATGAAAATAACAAAGATGTTGTCATATTTGCGATCACATGTTCTGACTGTACACAAATATTCATAACGATCGATTAAAAACATTGTTAATTTATAAAAAAAATAAACACAGACAGACAGGTAGTAACCAATGTCATGTTTCATCTTAAAACTCTTTATTTTAAAATGCCCTTATAACATTAAGTTAATCGATTTACAGGTGAGAGAAAGTTGATCTTATGCTAAATCCTAGACTGATATTTGCAGTGTATGTGAAAAACATTTACAGGAGAGCTCTAGATACCTGATTTCTGAAAATATCAAATTAAACATTACTATTTATTAATAAAAGTTAAATATTATTTATTAATAAAAAAAGCATTTAATTTGTAATCAACCCAAACTTCTAAAAAATATTATTCAAGTCTAAAGGAGAAAAATTAAAAAAGCTAAAAAAAAGAACGAATGCTTTGAATGGGCGAAGTTTCATTTAAAATATAGTTCATTCGATCTTCATGAAGATAAAGAAAAAAGTTTTGGGCTTTAGCATTAAAATTCTCAGCGGTACCCACCGATAAAATCACATTCTAGAATTTGAACTGAAATAGAAAAAAAAAAACTAGTTTCGTGAACTTTTAACGATGAAGAAAATAAAATTTTCAGTCTGATAAATAATACACTAATGACCGTATTAAACTGTAATTCAATCCAAAAGTATAAATATTTCTTAGTCATAATAAAACAATTTAAGTATGTCATATTTTAAGAGTTTATAAATTACTACTAGTTTGAAAGACTGCTGTTCCTCAAGAAGAACGAGCAAGAAAGTTAAAGGTAGCACTTTTTTAATTCTATCATGCCCGAATAAAATAAATACAAAACAATTACTAAATGAAACAACCTTTTAAGAAGTCAATTTGTTTATATTCATGGTCATTTGCCTTCTAAGTATTCGGAAATTGTGTAATACCATTTTAAACTTCTCGCTATGAAAATTGAAATATTTCCACAAAATTGGAGTTACTGCTTTCAGTCCGATTTTCTACGATCGATTTTTCATCAGATTTTGACTTTTTAGGGTCCTAGGAATCTATCTGATAAAATCTGATAGGAATCTGATGTCTGTTTGTATGTGTGTGAGTGTGTATGAGTGTGTATTGAAACGCGGTTTGCGGCATTCGAAAGGTGTCTGTCTACTCAACTTGAACTTTCTGAAAACTTAAGCGATTTCGCTTGGGAGATTTTGACAAACCTGAAAGATTAAAGTTTCAGATTTTTTTTTAAATTTTGACTACTCAACCGATTGATTTTGAGAATTTTTAAATTTTAATAGTGGGAAGTTCACAATCTTTAAGAATAGTCAATGGCAAAAGATGATATTACTACAAATTTAGAAAACATGTTAAAAATATAAAATAGTACAGTACATAACGACAAAGATACGAAACATAGAATAATATGGTCTAGTCCTTTCTAATAAACGAGCATCATAAAATTTTAGGAAAATTAAAAAAAAATCTGTAATACTACAAGTCTGTCTATCTTTGATATTCGTGATTCAAAATACTAAATAATGAATAGGAATATTTAAAAATCAACAGCAGTACAAAACAGAATCAATTTGAATATATCAAATAAGATTTCCAATAATTAGACGAAATAAGAAAGCGATAATCGGAACAGTTTTCTAGAAGTGTCTGATCGTTATCTATTATGCCTAAGTAGAACCCGCTTTTTAGGGTAATCCGTAAGTCTGAATGAAAAATAAAACCCTTAAAGGACCCCTCGCGAGCGTCTGACTTTCCTCCGAGTCTATTGGGTCGGTTAGTCCAAAAAGTTGGTAAGCATTTAAATTTTTGTGGCTTAAAAACGGATGTGTAGCGTGATTGAATTAATGTTCATTGTATGGCTAAATAAGGATATAAAAAAAAGTGTTTTGTAAATTGTACCATGTGACATGTTAAATGAAAGGTCTTGTTGTGAGTATATCAAATATGTATATATATCTATAACCTGGAAAGATTTCTGTACGATAATATTTTATATATCATGTATTTTAAAATATAAAAACAAAAATAAGTCTAAATGCAATTTTCTATGAATAATCTTGTGATATTATAGGTTTTGTGATATAAGGTTGTTGAGAGATGATTGATTTTTTATAATTTGTAAGAACCATCCATTTTTTGTATTGTTCTCAAAATTTTAGGCTTATTAGTAATATACATATGCACATGTAGATTAATAACATATTATCGTACGGAAACCTTACCAGGTGAGTTCAAGTCACACTAGTCCATTTATAAAGAACTAATTCTTCATTCCCCCGTTTAGTGCAATTGACAAATTTTATACCTAATCTCAATTCATCCCTATTTTACGTCATTATCACACGCTTGAAAGCGACTGTGCTTTATGAGAGCCATATAAAAAAAAAATGCGAGAAGTCCGAATTACTAAGAATAAATATCTGAAAAAGTTATAATTCATTTTCTTATATAAATGAAATATCATTGTAGGGAGGGCGCGTCAATAAACAAACTCGATATCACTTTGAATCTTTCATTATATTAATTATACTCCCATTAACAGCTCTTACAAACCTATGAGTATGATTGAAAAACCTTTCAATGAGATTCACAATGGCTTAAAGAAACTTTATAAAAACCAATGATTTTTTTAAGGGTAATCCACTCCAGTGTGCACATCTTCTATCGCATTTCGATTAATGAGACATAGTTATGACCAGTCTGTATTTCTATGAATTTATGACGATTGAATAAGAACTTGACGATTATAAAATATATCAGTGACAATCTGTTTTCATAAGAAATCATTAGCAATTCAATACGCAATAGGTGACTCGAATCGATGTTCGAAGTACAAACTAAAGAAAAAACGTATTCGTCGACATGACGCAGGCTTTATTGTGCTGTCACTGCGCATACCAAACGACCAATACCAGCCCGCTGGTACACGTCCGGGCGCGATCCGCACGTCCGACCAATTATCCGCGCCCGGACATAAGGAAGCGGGACCGTCACCTGCGGCGTGTAATGGCTCACGCTGTCCAAACGGTTTCGTGTCTAATCATCTACGGCAAATAATGACATGTTCCTTGAACAATATAATCGTTGCAAGTGCGCAGTTAATTGAAATTGTTCGATGCGCATTTCGAGGAGGTTGGCTAACGAACGTCGTTTTGTGTTGAAATAAATTGTGTTATGTGTTAAATCACGCTTTATTTAACAAACAAGTGATAAATAAAATACAGTTTAAAAAAAATGATTGAATCAACTAAAAAATAATTATTAAATTATTTTTTATTGATTGGAAAAGCATGGGGTGTACAATACATGGGATACTGATATCAGTTCTTTATTTATTACTAAAAAGGTAGTGCGTTTTTTATAATCTTAATGTAACACTTTTATAATTGATCTTAGACAATAAGTTAATATACAGAAAATTGCGCATTGCCAATGAACTTTCAGTCGGTAATCATGCTATCGCTCTCATCAAAATACACGAAATAACTTCAAACTCGAGATGTTTAGTGACAGCCACTAAAAGGTTTCTCTGTCCACTTTCCGGTTCAAATGCTAGGCCCTTATCACCGAATATAATGTATTTAACCAGCCAAAACCAACCAGACGAACTCACACTAGAGGGCCTCACTAGTAACCATTTGAGGATTCGACTATCCACCTTTTGACTCCATGATCAGATTAGCTCGATAGTAGCAAATTCTTAACACGTGTACAAAATTTCGAGTAAATAATTCCAAAATCTTCAAATTAAATGACAATTTCGGTCGCAACATTTCATTGCATTCATAAACAGATACAGGTCAAAATAAAGCGTGTAAAAAATGGCGTTCGTATTTACAATATTATTAACATTTATAATGTTTGTAAAAACAGAATAATAGTGTTAGATACATTAGAAAAGTCTGTTTTATTACGTACCATACGTATATAAAAAAATAGGTTTAATTCTGATCACTTGCTTTTTTCATATATTTTGCCTTCAAGTTTTTGAAATGGTTTCGGTATCGAAATCAAATAAGTACTCTATGTTAAAGTAAACTCATAGTCACCTTATTGGGATCCTGATTGTTGGTGACGTAGACGCTGGCGCGGCGCCCGAGCAGCGTGCGGCTCACGATGGAGCTGCTGCGGCGCCCGGACATGCGGTCTTGCGGCACGGGCAGCATCGCGGAAGCGGCGCGGCGGGTTCGATTATCGCGGAATCTAGTTTTGGCACAACGCGTCGTCTATATCGTTATATTTTGACACCATTTCGTTTAATTAGATCCGGTCCTTGTAATGTTAGAATATATTTACTTTCCGCTCGTCAAATAAGCCCGCAATAAAAACAATACCGAGGGCCAATAACGCTTCCCGCCGCCGGACAGCGACCTGCAACAAAACAGATTATCTGAGCGCGGGTCTAGAGGGCGCCGCCCGCCCGCGGCGAGAGTCCGGCGCCTAAATTCAGATGGATCTTATTAGTAAAATAATTACAGGCACACACAATTTTATGATTGGCATGAATATATTTTTTTAAAATTAATTTTACGTTACTACGTAAATATATTTTTTCCAATTTTTCTTTTCAGTTTCATTGTAATTTCAATAACTGTTCAATAAAAGGAAATCTTGTATAAATATATAATATAAACTTGTATACTTTAATAAGCTCATTTTTTTCGATAGAGTGCAAATAAAGTTAATATTTGCCTAGACACATAAAGCCACGCTTTCAGAGTTGCCTGCGTGATGAAACAAATATTATTGAAGCATTCACTAAATTAATCAGTACAACCTAACCTTCAAAGATATGTTATAAATTCGTTCCATATAACATAAGCTAAAATAAGATTATAATTTTGTATTACGTCTCGAATTCATTTTTTGAATGAGAATGTGATAATTTCATTATTGTAGTTATACCTATAGGGCATAATATTATTAATTACACTTTGTACCTAATCATAAATAACAAATAATAACCAATTTATTCTTCAACTATTAATCTTTTAGCCACATATGAAATAATAAAGCCTTATTGCACGATTCACAACGCGCAGCGTGTGAGAGTGTTCTAATCTCGATATTTTCATAACATCATAAAATCGTTGTTATACTCCAAGCTAGACGTTAAACCCCAATAATAATTAATGTTTAAACAGCTAGAAACATTAAATTATAATATTATTGTATTTTTTAATTGATTTACTTTAGGTTACATAACAAAAAATATAATTGATAAATTATATGGACCACCGTCCGTTGGTGTGTACGTCAGTGAGTCTGCACGTTTTAGAAAAGTGCAAGTAAGGGATTAAGGCAAATTGTATTAAATAAGTTTATATTTATTTTAAGGATGATACCTACTAATTATAGTTATGGAACTCACAACCGTTTAAAAGTTATTAATGCAATTCATTGAATTTTCATGTTTTTTTTCCTGCAAAAATTGTCGTCACTATTTTCGTCTCTTTCTTATGACATGTACTCACGTGTAGTTTTATAACGTTTTCTCACACATATTTTTTATTATTTCGATACGCAGTCATAAGGTCTTGGTATATTTCCTGTCTTGGCTATTAACGAGATAGTTTTTCATTTATTTTCTAGATAGCGCTAATTAAAAATTCTGAGACAATTTTTCAATACTATATAGCGCTAAAGTATGGCGTTTACTAGACATAGGAAAATAGGTACCCAAAGAAAAGTGCTTTAGAATGAACTTAGCATTGAGTCATGCACTTTTGGACTTCCCAAACTTTTAGATATTTTGTGCTGCAGTGTCAGTTTAATGGTTCGATTCAGAACTTATTGAATTGTAATCCTACTCATGGAAGAATTTGACAATGATATTTTTAAGTCTATTTCCTGACTCGTTTCGGAGAGTCCGTATGTCGGAAAGTAAGCTGTCGGTCCCGTACGTTACCATCGTATTGGTGACGTTCGGCCGTCAACGGTCACCAATAATAGGCCAGGCCAGCACGGAGACTTGAGTCCTTCAATCGGGATCGAAAAGATTGTGGGAGGAGGGTAGATAATTAAAACCCGACCCATAATATTCAATACCGATTATGATCAATCATAATAGAATTACTTTCCGTGAATCATAATAATATTACTTTCCGTGAGATGATGTAGAGTCGAGTTCGCACGCGCCTGTATAGATCAACAAACGTTGCTGATTATGAAATATATCATCATTAAAAGCACGAAAAATAAACTTTCGTATCAAAACGAATAAAATAAATTAACGTAGTTTTCTCAAGACATTGATTTAAAAGTCATTAAATCTTTTTATAAATTGTCTATTGTAAGCTTTTATGTTTCGTTTTGATTAAATCATAAGCTTCTAGCGTTATCATAACGACATATTATAAATTGAACTTTCACTCATATCATTTTGTCAATTTATTTTTAAGCAAAAGTTTGTTCTTATATGGCATCTTCTAAATTTTTTATTTCTTCCCCTTTATCATCCTAAACTGTAACACACATTCTGATGCCGCTCATTCCTCTGCACAGATTCACTTCGATAAACAATCAAAATTTTAATATTCGAATCCAACAACGACTCGAAGTCAAGACACCAAGGTGTTTATCTATAAAAAAACATCTACGGTATGTATTTGTTTTGACCGTTGATAGGCTTATACTACAGCGGCCTTCTTAACTGCATTATAACTTCAAGATATTAAGATATTCTTATCAATTAAACTATGAATCATTTTGTGAAAGGCCCACCACATGCGTACCGTTCACCATTCAAAAGGTTTGAAATGTTAGGTTTACCAATAGTCCAAGAGCTCATGACACACGTTCCATAAAGCGTTTGATTCAGGTAGAAATTTTACACAGTAATAGAAACTATAGTACTTACACAATAGTAGTAATATTTCTCTAAATATTTGCCAGTTATAAAACCCCGGAAAAAGTTTTTGACTTTTTGCAAATATTTTTAAATATATTTATGTAATTAAGACGCTATTAAAATTTCAGCGTGAATTATTTTACTTTTTTTTTATTTTTAAAAATACAATTTTGCGCTATTTTGGTTTAATTTTAACCCATATAAAAGTGTCTGTCTTATTTCTTGGCTTTGGCTTAGCTTCTGAATCAAAAACCTTTTTGCCACTATTTTTTTACAAGTCTCTAATATGCGCAGTAACTGGTCTACCTGGGTAGGTCATGCAAACATTTTATTACCTAGACATCTTATCTGTAGATAGTAATCTGTGAAATTTCTACCTAAATCAAACACTTCATGAAACGTGTGATATGAGCTCGCCGAATATAAATTCAACGTCAGCTCAAGGTACTAATGTTTTACGATCGGTTTCATAAAAATTTCGTTAACAGCCCTCAACTCGGATTGAGTGAACCAGCGTGCAGGTTTTAGAATATAAATTTAAACCAATCAACTAAAAGAAAAACCAACCAAGTGCGTTTGGGCCACGCGTAGTGTAGGGACCCGTAGTTGTATGTCACAATATATGAACATAGAAGGGGGATTTCTGCTTGATACTATGGTCATATTAATTGAGTTTACGGTTTAAGAGCCAATAATGTCTTAAAACAGGTCCAAATAGGATGCATGGTACGGATGTTATCGTTTAATATTTCCATATTCCATCCATTTTATGTGTTTTATAAACTAATATTTTCTACTTGTTTTAGACAAATAACCAGTTCATCTAAGTAATTTTCAATTAAATTTGTAATAAATTTTGCATTTTATTTGTCTAAGTACATTTTATAAGTTGGTCGACTATTGTTCGTTAACTTGTAAAGCCTATTTAGCGATAATAGTTAACGATGATATTTTTTAACCGTTTTGTACACCAAAAACAACCACTTACCTGACGGGCAGAGGGGGATACTTGATTTTAACAAAAATCAGTATTTTAAATTGTAATATTTCGTAAAATGAATTCCTAAATCGAAAGATGGTTATTACACACCCCTAATGTTTTTAAACGAGCTATAAAATTATACTCCACAGTATGGTTTAGACGAAAAAAAGAATATTCATCCCCATTTTACGTGTAACAAAGGTACCCTAAAAAAAATATTTTTCAACATTTTTATCGCTTTGTCGCCGTATATTCATGCCAAACTACAATCTTTCTAGTGTAATTGTCAGAGGAACAGAGGGACTGACATAACAAAACTACTAGTTCCTTGTTGACCCTACGGAACCCTAAAAAATGCTCTAGTCCAAGTAAAATTCGCGTGAATAATATTCTATAGAGTAAACCATCGCATTAGTCCTCGGTGATATTAAGCAACATATTACGTAAATATTTTCTCTCTGATTTGTGTTTCCAATGGGAGTTAAAAATCTATCCGTTTAGGTTTTCTTCTAAATTATGAGCAGTCATTTTCTTCAAAACTTTATATAAAGTCAATCTTTTCAAAAAAGTCAATTTTTTTCAAAATTTTAGATAAGGCCAATCTTTTCAAAATTTTTGATAAGTAAATTTCATTTAAAATTTTAGGCTCTGTCGTTTTGCATATAAGATCGCGACCGCGATCTCGCTCCGATCTGGCCCCGCTTTTGATTTCGATTTCGATCAAGATACCGGCTTTGTTAAAAAAAATAAGCGATGAAAAGAGCTGCGGCGAAACCGGACCAAAGCTATTCTATAATATGTTATTTTGGGGCATATGCCATTATCACACGAAATTTCTGTAATACCTGTTCTGTTGGTTTTGGCGAGATTTGTTGCGAAAATACTGACAGAGGAACAGAAGTTTTAAAAGCCATGCATTTTGTCAATTTTCTATACTTTGATTCTTTCAATTTTTTCATGCCTCGATACATACCCCCGCCATATACCTCGCACGTAGCGAGTATATATAGTGGGGGATATACATTCGCTGTGGCAGACATGAGAAGATTTATCGGGACATGCAGTACATTTTGGACAAAATTTTGTGTGAAACTTCAGGGTAATATTGTGCCTTATACTGATAATCAATGTTATCAGAATGAGGTACAATACTTATTATTGGAAAATGAAAACTAATCTACAAATGAATTGCTGAATAAAAGTTGCATTATCCGAGATATCTTTAAAACGACAAAAATGTCAGGGAACATTGGTCACATGAGAACGGTTCTGTATTCGCAGAACCACAGCTACAAGGATATTTTGATCAATTTCACAAAACTTTAGCCTATGTCAAAACGGATAGTTTATTAATTTTTTTTTTTAATAAACTATCTTACATAATTTGCAAGCCACAATCCTTAAATTTTTCGTTCACTTTTAGGAAAAATGTTATACTCATAAATGTTATTTATTGTAATTGTTTCAATAACAATAGAAGATCATTATATTATTTTTTACTCGGATTTTAGTAAGATGTCCACAGCAAATGTTCACGAGGTTATTATTTCAAAAGAGTTTATATCTTTCATGTCTTTCATGGAAGAAATAATAATGCATACCCAACTGACCACAAAATTGAAATGAATTAATCATTTAATTGTTACAGGTGTAGGCAGATATTAATAATTATTCGACAAAGTCAAATGATTGTAAATTAAAATACAAATAATTAAAATGTGCGTGGCTTTAGCGAAAACAGCAATGATCGATTAATTATTATTTTCGTTATAAAAAATGAAGCTAAACAAGTACATAATGTTGCTGATTACTTATAATTGTTTTGTAGGAAAAAAAATATTCACTAATAATAGTAATAAACAACTCAATAATAATTTTTTTTTATTATTTCATGAGCATGCAAATATCGAATAGATTCCGAAAAGTTGCGGGCGCTTGACGGCGCTAATGTCGTGCGCAAAGTGAATAGTAGTTTTTTTTTCAAACATATTTTATGAACAGATTTTTTCTTTCTACTGTTTTATTATGTGCAAAGATTAAAAGCACTAAATACAGACAATATTTAAAAACGGAGAACGATAAGAACGAACAAACTTAAGTTGAAATAAATAAAATTCCAATGAAAATTAAATATCATAAACGCATGTAAGATTTTCACTGAATAAAAACCAAATTTAACATCGACAATTTTTTTCAATATTAACAATAATTTATCTTGCTATTTGTTAATGTCTATCAAATACGGGATATGGACGAAACCATGGCTCGATTTTGATACAGCGCCATCTATTTGTTTCCGTGAGAAAGGAAGGGATAGGATGAGAAGCAGAAAAATTAAACTCTTGAAAAAATTACCCGTTCATAACAGTTTTTTTTTTTTTACACAGGAACCCTAAATAAATGCGGAATCCAAGGCAGCCTATACTCTGAATAGTATTCTATCTTCCATTGTAAATCCCGTAAAAACGATTCAGCCATTTTGGAAATTAGCCCGGACAAACAGACAGGTAGACAAAACTTTTTTTAATGCTTGCTTGAGGTTTAGTAACGTGTTATTAACATATTAACAGTATGAGTTTATGAAAAAGCCTTTATTTTGAAATGACAGACAGACACTTCAGTTTTAGTTATTTGTGTACATGTCACATGGGTCATTTTGCTAAATTATTTTTTTGATACTCTGATTGGCCCCCTAAGATCAGAATTCGTTTATTACGCTCTATGTACCTGGTTGCGTCATCTGAGTCTGTATATATTTCAAATCGCAACTTTTTTCATCCAACAGATTCGGCAAAACTACGCTGTGGCAGACGGGCAGACAAAACAGACAGACAGTCCTACACGAGTGTGACCTTATAAAAGTTCAGTTTTTCAACGCATGTGTGAAACCCGAAAAAAAAATAATATGGAAATCAGTGCCCTCGCAGTTGGGTACGTGTCAAAGATCTGACACAACGACAGCAACACTCGAAAACTGAAGAGGCCGATAGGCGCTTCAAAAGACGACCGGACAATAGGATTTTGTGTAAAAATGTCGTGTACGAAACAGAGAACATCTTATAACAAAAACGTTAACTTGCTGATTTGTGAGCTTACGTTATATGTATACTTTTGGTCCTTTGTTCGTTATTACATTATCTATAGATCGATGTGGCGGCGTGTGGGCTGAATGACTGATTCACACCTAAACGACTACGTAGGTTGATTTAGGCCCGTGGCATACGTATCTGTAATATATATTATATAAATTGTCGCTAGACGTATTGCGGCATGGGATGGTGACGTAATAAAAATATGTATTATAGTTGCGTAATAAAAATACATATTATGGCCACTTAAAATGACTAAGTATGGAAATATATCGTCATGTACCTAGTCATAATTTATATTAATATATATTAAAGCTACGTCCGTGACGGGTTTTAGTGGCGTATACAAAGTTGGCTAACGTTGGCGTAATGTTTTGTGCCTAGAATTTGCTAGCCAAATGGGTCTGAAAGCTTTCCTACAGATTACTCGTTGAAGATTTTACCGTGAAATTCCTATTCAACAAAGAAAATTCGGTCTGGTGGAGTGCGAACTAAGCGTTCGATTTGTATGGAAATCGATCATATATTATATGCGAAACTTTTCTTTGATAAAAGTCATCTGCGATCTCATGAAATAAAAGACTATCAACAGGATATCTAACGACAGCGAGATATAACGTGTACAGTTTTTTCTCTTTTTTTTCCTTTTTTTTTACAGAAGTACCATAATATGTATACCGGTGCACGGATCAAGGACATGACAATATTTTTCTTGTAGAACATTTGTATAAACAGTGACATCAGTTGTTGGCGGCTGAAAACCCAAGAAACTGAGCTGCTTTTGTATGAGTCTTTATTTCTATCGCCGGTGACAATATTTTGTATGCTTCAGACTTGAAATCGCTTTGAATTTTTTTTCCCACGGATTGAGACCAGAACTCCATTATGGATAGTCTAACGCACTTCTCACGAGACACTTTTACTGTTCATAACATCAAGTAAAGCCTCATTCCCTTTACTTTCTGTACTTACTCTCTTTTCTGTATCTTTGTCACATCCATTACTTATGAACAATCTACTCAAGTAGAATAAACTGTTTTAATTGTTCAGATATTTCATATCGTATACAGAACCTTTTATTTAATTACCATCGCCCGCAACTCGCATCCCGACGGCGCAAGGATCACTTGGTCGTTGGCGCATAGAAGACATTCGGCATTCCACCCATCATTAATCCACACTCATACTCTTCCAAACGACACCCATCTGTAACAGCTGTCTATAGTAAATAACGATGGTGAAGCTACACATCCCTCTCTGACATCTCTATGGATGTTAAACCAGTCAGTGTATAATATCTCGTTTATTTTGATGCAGGCACTAAAACCTGTGCATAGAAATCGCAACACTCTTATGAATCCGCTTTAAAAAGACCGTTTCTTCTTACTCTGTCATAAGCCTTTTCTGGGTCTATGAAAATACAGAAAATCTGTTGACCTATGGCCGAACGCTTTTCTACGATGTTTCTTAGCGGATAGGTTGGGTCCATACACTCCATCGCTTTTCGAAATTTTATTTTCTTAATAATGGAAATATTAATATTAAATGACTCAATACGAAACCTTAACAGTTTTACGGCCAATTTTTATGAAGAAAAATCATACTTACGAAACGGACAATGGAGAAAGAGTCTTTGTTCAAAGTTCGGCTACGAACTCGTAAGAAGTTTAAAAACTACTTATGAATGAAGGAATCTGGAGCAGCTGTCGCGAAATCAGAGTATAAGTGTCGCGCCGTATATAGAATTTCAGTTTTCCTTTTTATTCTTACAGCGAGAAAAAAATACGTATGCGTAGAGCTTTCTCGTTATCTTTTCAGCGAATCGAAAAAGAGGCGAGACAAAAAAAACAACGCTCTCTCGCTAACAACCTGCACCGCCGAGCGCGCTGAATGAAGACGGGCACTTCTCTAACCGATTCTTTGCGAAACTGTAGCAGGGAGTCTAAGAAAGCTTTCCGGACATTTAATGGCTCGAAGATTAAATTTTTACGTAGACTGTTATACGAAAGGCGACAGAGCGATATTTCAAACGATTCAAAAAAAGCGATCTGGAAACGTGAGAAATAATGCGGCTGTTCTTGATAAATCTGGAGTAACCGAAGTTACATTTGTCCAGAAACTCCAGCAACGCTCGTATTTCGTGGTGGGTGTTCAAATATTACGACCTCACATCTAAAAGGGCGATTATTCTTTTTATGAGGCTGATAATATACTGTTTTTTATTTCGTTTGAGACTACATCGATTCTTCATCTAGTAGTTCAGTTCAATGAAAACTGAACCTTCGAAAACTATTTAATTGTATTTAGTTTAATAAATAATTTTATTTAATCCATTTTATATTTACTCAATATTTTAAAATATAGTCAAAGTATACTAGATTATATACACATGATATATTATGTAGCATTAAAATTAAGACGGAGGTGCCTTTCAGCTTGTCTGCACACAGAAACCGCTTTTCTTCGAGCCTACTATTGTATTAATTGCCTGAAATACCTATGACAAATTCATAAAAGTCATTTCTCCATTCCTGACACAAAATTTAAAAATATTATTAATAATAAAATAAGAGCAAATACGAAAATCTATAAAATACTTAACCATTGGATCTTATTTTAAAGAAGAACTAAAAAAAAACAAACATTTACTTTATTTATAGCAACATCAATTTTGTGTAAATTCCTACGAGATTTAAAAGCTAGACGACCTAAATTATTTTATTATCATAAAATACGTGATATAGATAGTTCAGAGAAGTAAAAAACTTTTTTAAAACAATTTCTTGTTTAAAATGTGCTAGTGTACTTATTAAAAGCAAAAGAAAAAATCGTTAAAATTTAAATTCAAACAAGTATGTTTCAACAAATTTAAATGTTTCATACTTGGTCATTCTTCATAGACGCGAGTACTTGCGAGAAAATAGATCTTTTTCAAACATAACTTTCAAAAGATTAGATATCGCCACACAAAGTACGCATACTTCTAAAACAGTCGGTCGAAAACTCAGAAATGGCCAAACGATCAGGTACTTTTTTAGCCAGAAAAACAACACAAATCGGAACGTTACAAATAAATAGAAGTTGTAAGAACGCTGGCAAGGTTTGAAGATTTTGAAAAAAATACATAAATCTGTTCTTTTTTAGCCCATCATAAGCCAAATGTCTTTATTGGTACAATTCAACCCGGCTTATTTTCAAACGTTATAATATATGGAAAACTCTCTCTATGAATCTGACTCACACTTGACTATTTTTTTTTTATCTTTGTACACTGGATACAATGGATGCTAAAGCATGAACATTTCGTATTATCTCAACAACGTATTCGGTAACAAACGAGCAGTTCGAAATTCAAATGTCCTTCCACGGAGGGCTTCGACAGATAAAAGTACCTTCGCCTGAAATGCTTGAATGCCGATTGCTATGAAAAAAAATGTCGCGGAATGTGTATGCAACGCCGTAAGATAGGGGTGTCGCGCGAGGGTTTATCACAAAAGGGCCATCACCGAATTCGGTTAATCCCCGAGCGACGCGTTCCAACCCTATACGTGGTTATACCCCAAATCCATTTAAGTACTCCGCTAATCCTCGCTTTCACACGCTTATGAATTGGATGAAAGTACGACAGCCAACGCCTCGAGTATAATGTGAGCTTAAATGGAGTTTATTTTCGAAACGGACTACGTGAATTGATTATGTGTTTGGTGTTTTAAGTGGCGCCAAAAAACAAAGCTACATATAATGTTTTAACTTATAACATTAAATAGATTAACGTATTAAATTAGAATGCTATATGAGGTTTTTAGAGGAATATTAAAAAATGCAAATTTAAGGAAATGTTTTTATATCCCATATCGAGTCATATAATGCTTTCTAAATAATAAGAATATTTTTATTTAATGTACTTTTGAAGTCTATGTACGTACTTATAATGGGGTATTTCAATATTTTTTATCACTTTATTTTTAAAGATTTTTTAAATAAAAGTTAAGTGAAATTATATGCATAAAAAAAAACATTCAAAATTACCAACAGAAAGAGCACTAAAAAACTGTGACGTCACCGTATACTCCGTTTCTATCCGTATACTCAGTCACTATATGGAATATAATGTTATATTCCGTTTTGCAAGAAAAACATGACAAAAAATCTGTGATGGCTTACGATAGGCTATTTTTTATCCGATTTTGATTCATATTTAGCAATGTCGGCCTACGTACTTCGTCAACAAATATAATATTTACAATAACAGAAAATATTTCACTATCCCAATTCTACTATCATTTCCTTATTCTGTTAATAAGCCGTGGCCATTCATTCTTCTGTCACAACTCACGCGTTCTCGGGACGTCATTAATAACTCGTGTTCCGAGGTAATATTCCGCCGACGGTAAAAACTCGTACATGACGAAAGGGGGATGTTCCAGACGGCGCTGCTTAAGAATCGGTTATCTTCCAACAAACGGTCGGTGGAATACAAATTGACAACAAGCGCACGAAACGATTGTCGTTGCTCAACAGTATTGCATTTTATCAGATATGTGATTCGTATCGGGTCACATTATAGATAATTGGGATATTCGGCGTAATTTTATGGAAGATTAAACACTCACTAACTTCCGCTTGCAGCTTCGCCGTTGTCGACTACGTTACTACATTTTTATACGTATCCCGGTCTCAACTCGTTGCTAATCCCACTCGCGGTCGTCGTCCGTCTCGATCCCGATTAAGTACTGTCCCGTCCGAACTTGAATTTGAACTTCATTTAAATCTCAATGCCGGTCTAGATCCCGATACAATCGCAGTTCTGATCACGGTATCGCAATACACAAAATATACTACTTTTCATTCGGAAAGTGGAAGAAAGACAAGTGTATTCATTTTCGTTAGCGTGGTCGCGATGTGACGGGACGGCGCCAGCCCTCGGCAGCCGTCGCCGATTTTATGAACGTCGGGTGTGCGGTTTCTTAATAAACTCTTTCATAACTGTTCTCGTAAACGCTACGATTCCTTTTCGTAAAACAATAAACCGTTTGTATAAATTCCACCTATTTATGAATATGCGCTCTATTTCGCTTCGAAAGTGTAAAATTTTTCCACTTTATAATAACAGACAATTTTTTCGTTACTCTCAGTTTTAAATACACAATGATGTTAATGACAAGTCGTATTTTTAGCAGGTAAGCACTAAATATCACTTCTTTAACAAGAAAATCGATTCCGCTTTCGCAATACTTAAAAAGAATAAACATGCTTTCTGTGTAACATTTCGATATCTTATTCATTACATGTATTTACACCATACAACATAATGAATTTCCTAGAAACGAACCCGATCGATCACGACCACAATCGAATTGACCATTAACTTTTTAACTTGGACCAATCGCTCCGTGTTGACCACCAACTGCCAAATGCCAACCGCCAACCCGCTCTGGGCCAGCGCGGAGTGCTCACGATCCGGGCCCCTCGATCTGAACAAAAAGGGGAAGTTATGTCTCATCAGTGGCGTGATTAAAACTTGACACATCAAGAGGGTTGTGTGCGCTAGTGAGCATGCGCATTGCACTTCAGAGCCGCATAGATCGGCCGCACGTGTTGTACCATTCTCGGGCGTCAGCTCTCGTGTTTCACCTTCCCTAACAAACGGCCGGCCGACCCTGCCGTAGGTGTGACCGGTCACGTCCTCTTTAGCATATTTAAGTCATTAAGAAGTTAATGAGTAACGGCGCCGTTCTGTTCGCTACCTTAATTTTTCACTGCCTCTTAATTATCGAGGTACAGTTTCTTCTGTCATGTTAACCCACAGATAAACTTTAAAACTGAAGAACAGTCATATGAAGTGCACATTAAGCAGGTTTAATCAAATGCAAATTACTGATAAGTCATTAAAATTATATTAATGGCGTTTTAAATGCTTGTTTATTAAAAATTCTGAATAATATTGATATTAATGCATGAAGAGCTAAAAGTTAAAGTTTTAAAATTCCAGTGCGAAAAAATCGAATTTTTATTGTAGTCCGTTGTCTTAACTGACCGTCGTATGGAACGTATTATAAATCTGCATTGTTCACCTTCCATTTTTATATTTTATAAAAAAATGTGTCAGCCAAGATTGATTATGTTAATTAAATTCAAAATACGGTAGTTTCTTATTTGTCAATTCCAATATAACACTTTTCTGAGTTTTCTCTAAGTAAACATAGGACGGATTCGCGTTTATACAATTACAATAAATTGCTTTGTTTTCCTGAATTATCACTCTCACTTATGGATAGAGTCTAGTTATGTCTTGATATTACGCATAGAAACATATCAGATTCCACATTATGTGGCATATTGCTATGCTCATCGCCAATTATTGTGCTCGAATAGGCTTGTATTATTGATATTTACCACGAGGTTATTCAGCAGGAAATTCTATTGACACTTATTCTACACGTCAGTGGTAATGCGTACATTGATACCAAAATAACAGATCTGTTTGCATGATATTTTCGAGTATGTTTGAAATAGTAAATGATTATTATTATCGATTAGACCTTCTATTTTTAGTGTAACACCCACAAACATAGCGAAATTTGCAATTGCATAAAATCAAAAAACAAAATATTCTTTGACTTTACTGAAAATTTATATTTTAAAATATTTTTTCTTTTATAGTCTTCTATGCAGATTAATTAGAACATCATTTGTATAGCTACGTATATCAATTAGTTTGATCCCAAGATTCCGATTCCAAAGTCAATAACATCAAAACAGTTAAATGTTTTTTTTTAGATTTTGTCTATATATCCAATTATCTAAGATAAAATGTCCTCTGTTCTTAATATATCACAAAAATGTTCCTTCTATTTATTTCTATAGACTGTACACACAACCTTAAAAAAAATATGATAATTCTCTCAGTAAACTCATATATAAATTACAGAAATATACCGGATGTAAATACAGTGTTCCTCAATGGAACAAGATTTCATCAACGGGTATATGACAATATTTTTAAACGACGTATTCACCCAAGATCGAAAATTATTATGATTGCGAAAACTTGTTAAATCACCGAGAAATTTTAAGTACATGATAAACTCCTAATCAAATATTACGACTAATAAGTCTTGATATTTGATTATATGATGATTTGATATAATTGTTCAATAGAACAATTAAAAGAATAAAAAGTAACTTAACTTATATCACATAAAACTAATAACACATATGCTATACAATTATTAATTTTTCGAGAAATTGACACTGTCCTATATAGAGTATTACTTTCATGTAGCCTCTTCCGAAATCCAAAAAACTCCAACAGAAATATCCATGTTATAACGCCTAAAATTAAACACTGGCCGAAATTGTCGCAAATCAATTTCAGGGAATTTTCAGTATATTTTTCGTTTTCCTCGGTGAACTCAAATCAAATTATTTCTCAGTTATAATTAAAAAAAAAACGCGCATCGAAACATTTACAAATATACATTTAAGAGGATGCTTATGAATTTAATTTTTCCTTTTCCTTTAATTTTACAACACAAAATAATTAACATAAGCGGCTTATAAACATTATTCGAGGCGCTGACCTTAATGTGTTGATCCTTCCTCGATTCCGGCATCCAAGGAACTCTAATAAAAATAACCTTCCCTTATTACATCGTCCGAAAACACGTAACCGCCGAGAACATTCTTAAATTAATATACTCCTTTTTTTTTTTTCATTTTCCTCTGAGATTTTAATTTGAAACCTTTTAGCGGAGTATGTTCATTACGCGATCCGACGGCGGAAATTGCATCTGCCTACCCGCTATACGCCGGCTTCTGCACAAGATCGAGGAGGCCCTCTGACATGAAATCGCTTCAGACGAAGCGCCCTCCCGCATCCGTTTCGTGTCGACGTATGGTTTATGTTTGCGCTTAGCGGCGTGCTAAGAGCCTTTTTATGCGCGTGAAGCATTTGTTGAAACAGCTTCAGAAGGGCGTGCCCCTTTAGTGCAAACGGAGATAGAAAGCGTTGAAGCCTTCAATGAGAACTATTTCATGAACGTGAATAGCTCGAGGTTCGTTTCGCCCGTTACCTTGGCTCGCGTATTCGTGAAGCCGCCGGCTCGGTAAAATACGAAATTAAAAACGTAAATGGGATTACGTATCCGACTGACGTAAATGCAGTATACGTCTTCATACGTGTCGATTTACGTCTAGTCCGATGTTTAAACGATGGTATCGAGGAAAAGTTCTGTTATGTCTATCGAATTTGAAAATTTGCGATATTTTTTACAAAAACTGCAAAAGAAAGACAAGAGATGGGGTGGTGTTTTCTTTTTTGCTGTTTCACGTTATGGGACGAGACATTTGTTAAAGTTCTACTTTGTATGGCACTGTCCCCGTTTTTCATCAAAATAAATCACTACGTTACATTCCAGACTTATTATTTAGAGCGCTCGATCACACGGCGCCAATTCAAGTAAATCGATTTTTCAAATAATAATTCTCCAGTTTTCTATAAACATTGAGTAGTTTATCAAAGATATTATTAGAAATATTTTGAATTCAACATAATATACCCATCTATGGAGTATTATTGATATAATTCGTACAATTTTTAAATGCACAAGTAACTTACTTAACATATTCAAACAGTCTATGCTATTTTTATGCACAATTAAGCGTCTTAATAAAGTTAGATCCAAAAATTGTTCTACCTAAAATAATAGATCTCTTTAATATTTTAGATGCTGCGTTTAAATATGCATCTCTATGCGTATAATGTTTCTTTTATTCAATTTTTCAAGCGTCAATAATAAATTGAGTAAATTTTAGACAGTGAAACTTATATATGAATATTTACAAATTAAATTTGATTCGGATGATAGCACGGTGGACTTAAAGACTTTATGTGATACTTAAATCAATTTATGTATCTGACGGCATGTTTTTCTAGAAACTATTTTTGAATTTAAAATTAAAAATTACACCGAATAAAAAGAGTAATTTAAAAACTAATTCGTTTTTCCAATACACGTAAGAAATTATAAAATACAAAAAGCGTGTTAATTCGCGAACATATCTTTTTTATTACGATCGCTATATTCAAACACATTTTATCTATATAAAACAGAGGTCTGTGAAATTCGCAGACTGTTTACCCTTAACGCGCCGTGTACAATACGCGTGTCACGTCGTTAAATATTTTATTTCCATCGTGCCAGAGATATCAAAAATTACATTTTGTACGTTTTTCATTCAAAGGATTCGTTAGAGGTATATTAAAAAAAAATGAAAAAAAAAATAGAAATTTATGGTTGTCATAAATACATAGAGATGATTTAAATAAAAGTGGCATAATATTAGAACAAGTGGCGTGAGTTGTATTAATTTCAATGAATAAAATTTCAGCAAAGTGGTTCTCGACGTTTCATACCTAAATTAGAGATGCTAAACTTTTAGGGATTTATATTATAATTTAATATTCAATTTACATAGTTGGAAATGGATTAGTTAAACAAATAGATCAAGAGGGAAACTAAAAAAACATAAAGAAGAGGGATTAATAAGCGGTGATTTTGAAATTGTGTAATAAGTAGAAAAAAGACAATTAGAGAGTAACTACCATAATGGTTGCTCTGTATTATTTCTCTGCTAAAATTTGTCTGTCACACAGTTAAGTTCTACAATATTGATAATATAATATGACTTCAAGCCTATTTCCCAGGTGGGTAGGCAGAGACTATAGATTTCCACATGGTACGATCTTTGCCTATCTCTCTTACCTCACTGACATCCATCAATCTTTACATGCAAGCTCTTCTGTTTCGGATGCTTAAAATTTGGCCCTTTTTTAATATGCCACCAATATGATATGCACAGGATTTCCTAGGGCAACAATTGCCCACTTTTGCACACACAAATTCGCTCTATAGATTTGTTTTGTCAGTCAACTTTCATTCGTCGTTTCCAGATGGTCAAATCACCGCAACTTTCCTCTCTCTGCTCTAGTCACTACATTTTCCTTTAAACCACACCGCTCTTTGACATCACTGTTTCTACAATTATGTAGTACATTAATTTGATATATTTCTTATGATACGTTCGGCGTCCTTTTTTGGCTTGATTTACTATTAAAGTCACTGTGTATTTTGCACGTTACTTTATGTAATAAATATATCTTATAATCTGGGAAAATGATATGACTAATAATTAACAAAAAAAAAATTGGAAATCGTATAACGGGTTCTCATGTGAAAAGACGTAAACAGACAGAAAAACAGAGAGGTAGTTTTATATTATTAACAGATAAGTAATTGATTGTTCGTTATTAATATTTTATCAAGAAATTTTAATCATTGAATAGAAATTCATTTTAGATAAGCGTTATTTTTAATCCTTATTTTCTCAAAATTTATTTTCTTTAATTTTAAATTAAATATATTTTTAAATTTAATATATATATATATATATATATATATATATATATATATTTAATTAGATACTTAAATTTTAAAATTATTAAATAATTAATAATTTATTTTCATTTTACAAAAATTGCACGTTTTATTGAATGATATTTGAGAAACTCATTTCATGAATATATGTACTCATCATTGTTTTTACGAAAACCAAAGAGTGAAAATTTTCGTAGCAATAATCGTTTGATTAAGTTTTATTAAACAAATTATAGAACAACTGATTGATTGATTTTGTTGTCTATTTGTCTATTTTGATAATGTTTTCTTTAATTGACAAAGTTGAAGCAAAACGACCGCCTGGCCAGCTAAAAGTTTTTGATTTATAACGTAAGTCATAAAGGATTTAAGCCTAAACTAATGGCCGGATTTTATTGTTTTTGTATACTTATTTTTAGTCATGCCAACTATTACTTTTATATACCTCGTGTACTAAATACAAAAGCTTTTAATTTTTTTTAATAAAATTTATCTACATGTATCATAGGTGTTATATATTAAGAAATACGTATTATTCATATATAACTTATAAAAACACAGTTCCTTTGAAAAACAACTCAAACGTCAAATACAAAATGAAAACTAAATATTAGCATACAATATATCAAAATTATAATTCAAAATACAAACCTAACCAAAACAAGTTAAATCGAAAAACAAGTTTTGGGAGTTGCATTAACACTAACTTATTACAAACAGTATCGACTTTTATTTAATATTTTTTTACCTTTTAATTGTTTTGAAATAAACTTAAATATTTTATTTCAGATGTAAAATATCACTTTTAGGTCTATATTTTTTCAATGACTAACAACCTGTACTTTAAAAGTACTCAGTTACTGTCATACAGCCTTAAATAAGCTCACGCAAATCGAATACAAATCGGTTGAATCCATATGACCTCACTAACTCGTTAAAAATAATTCAAGCAAATCAATCTAGCCAAAATTATTTCACGATCAGGATTTGAACGGTATAACGCATGTCTCGTTCCTGTGCAAATTTACTGAATTCACATTCACTGAAAAAAATAATAATGGTTATTGCTAAAACATGAAAAAAGACTAAACGAACACTGACAACGCTAAATTTATTAAAAATAATTAGAAAACTGTTCATATGTCCTAAAAATCAGCATTGGAAATCATTCATAATATGTCCATACAACGAGCATATCCTGGATTCGATCAACTTTCGAGAATGTTTGTAGTTCAGATTGTATTTATTACATTGAAGATTAAAGAGATGATCTCAACTACAGATATCTTAATAAATATGATCCTGAGGACTAATCCAAAAACTTGTCTCTGTTTTCAAGCTTCAAGAACTCTAAATCGTAGACGTGTATAATTTTCAAACTCATAAATACTAAACTCCAACGTTTTCATGCTTTTTGAGTTCAAAAATATTTGATTGGAGAATTTCGCCTTTGTAAAGTTTGAAATCGGTACGTAAAAACCAGACAAGCTCAAATACAAAATTTGTTTCTTTCGAAAAGGAAAGAAGAAGAAATAAAGAGGCGGTCTGCCCATAAACTCTTTTTTTTGCATACCATTTCACGATGTTAGGCAGAACTCGATTATACTTTAAGCTTTACCAAAAACATATCGGCCTTGCAAAATAAAATGTACGATTCGAGTTGAGTGTGTTAATATATATCGATCAATACCGATCCATGGTAAATTTTTCGTGAAAAACAGCTTTTAACAAAAGAAAATACAAAAAAAATAGAGCAAAATTAAAATATCCCAATTTGCTAAAAAAATGGATTTGAAACCAGAAAGTTTCCGCGCAATGACTTCAAATATCAAATAAAAAAATATAATTTAAAGACGTTATTACGGAAGGCGTTCCAAAAAAAAGTGCTTCTAAAGTGACCGTATTTAAGCGCGACCAAATAACTTTGGCGGGCAAAGATAGACGCGCCACATACGGCAGGGAGAAATTTAATTCAAGAGAACGGGTGAACTACACACAAGCAGTCTCAACATATGGCACATACTGTATCAGAAAATGTGCATGAAATTTGACATGGACATTTGCGCATAAGAAGGATGATTTCACGTTGGGTACCATCTGATTTCTAGGCTCTCGAGGTTGACAAAAAGCTTAGATTAGAATGGTGTAGCTACAAACAGCAGAATTTAAAGCAAGCTCGTCTCGGCCGTTTAAGATATCGACACAGGTGATAAAATATGGGTTTATTAGTATGATTTGAAAATGTAGCCCTATTTAACCGTGTGGCTATTTCAAAATAAACTAACGCTCAGAAACGCCTACCAAAATGAAGCGAGTGCGAACTGCAGGTAAAAACTTAACGGCAAAACTTACTCTTCGACATCTGGTGTCGGTATCCTTACGACTTCACAGAAGCATCAATGTTACACGGTATATTATAAAAAAATTCCAAAAATTTTCACTAATATGAGCAGCAAGCAACCGAACGCTGGCCTTCAAGGACTTCTATCTGTCACAATAATGAGTTCGTGCACTCAGCGTCAAAACAAGAGACTGTCTGGACAGCACACCCGTAAAACTTAGAGACCATCATGTTTACAGTCGACGTGGCACCATGTGATTTTGGTTGTTTTCCGTACTATATTAACTGTTAAAATAAATCAATCAATTCCAAGGAAAACAGTTTCCGTCACCGGGAAATGCACTGGCTCATTTGAGAAGTGTCTGTGGCGGACTAAAAATTTTACGAAAATTGGTTTGTAGATATGAAATTCTATATTAACAACGATGAAGGGTTCTTTGAAAAGATTTAATGAAGATGATGACCTGTTGTTTATTTTTACGTGGAATAGCAAAAGTCTTGAATTCGCCAAATATTTACGTTGATACTTCTTTTTATAGTTTAAAAAAAAGATATGTGAACTAAATGCTTTGGTAGTTTTGCATCCAAAAAAAAAAACCAATTTTTGAAAAGAAAAATGATCGGACGAGATGATGGAAATGAAGCTAAATATTTAACACGTCTGGCGGTATGTATCATTCCGCGCATGATTTACAAGTTGTATTATTTAAAATAACTAGTTATTTATGTATTTACTGACAACGAAAACTATATCAAACGCAGTGTTATCTTAATTTTAAAAAGATTTGAGATAGTTTTTCGCTATTTCTTACATTTTATATTTTTGCGTATAGATTTCGATGTTAAATTATCTGTTATTAATTTGGGTATTGATCTCATTCATTTCAGTACATGTTTCTTTGCTTTGCTTTAACTGGCACGATCTGCAAAAACAGCTTATTATTATAAATACTCAAATAACGAAAATGTAAAGCCTTTGCTTATTTTTATGTTACAGTTAATTTCTTATGTTAATTTAAAACAATATCACAAATACGATTTGTAGCTTTCTAGTGTAGAGCTTTTTCAAGTTTAATAGGTATTTAGGTAATCTATTTAGGATTAGAAGGCAGTTATTGTTTTTTTGTAACAATAATTTTCTGAACACTTCTTAGTGATTGTGCCATTGAATTCATCTAGATTTCGCTCATGGCTTAAGACATAATATGTAAATATTAAATACTGGTTGGCTCCGCCTTCACCAACAACTTTGTACAGAGATAGTGAAAACGAGTCCGATCACGAATTTCAGAGAAAGCGGAAAATCAATACCAATCCCAAAGCTTCCGGTGGCGCTGATAATCATTCCAGATTTTTAGATGCAGCGTCATCGCCGTTAGACAAACAAACGTCACGCTGTTGGCTAGCTAGCGCCCTCTACACACCCCCGAAGCGTTCTCGCCGCGCCGCCGGAAAGTGGGTGAATGTGCTGAGTGAGCGGTAATGTCAACTGTATGTACTAAATAACTGGAAAACTAATGTACCGTTTTCGATAAAAAGAAAAGAATTCCTCACATCTATATAAATACAATCCAATGTAAGTAATACAATTCACTTGGCTAGAATAACATGACACAAAATCCCTGAAAAATATTCATCGATAGATTCTAATAAACGTTTTTTTGTTAATTTCCTAAAAATTTGTATTTGACGTTACATAAAAAATATGCGACTGTATACCTCTGGTTCTACGTAAATAGAATACAATTTAAATTATTCTAGTCAGTTAAGCTATTTCCGAAAAAGGGCGAACATTTTTTATTTCGTATACGACAATTTTAAATTTCATAAACGACAAATTTGATTTCGCTTACACCAACAGACACGGTTTGTAAAGTTCTAAAGATGATTATATTTTGAAAACATTCAATTAATTTGACAAAAATGAAAAACACTCAAATGGTGTATTTTTAAATGCAGCTCTAAATTAGTTTGAAATATCGAAAATAGTCGTCATTTAACTTATGTCACATGATAAGTTCTTTCAAATTTCGTAAAACCGATCTAAATCTGTGAATTAAATTGTAAAACATTAAAATTTCATGTGTAACATATTTAAGTGTTATTGTTACAATTTATATTCCACTAGCGACCCGCCCCGGCTATATACGGATAGCACTAATTGTCATATCCAAATGACTTGTAAAGAATAGATAGATAGTCATGTGACGAAGTGTTGGTAGATATAAGTACAATGCCTAGCTACGCCCAAGAAAAAAAATCTGTAAAACATTTGACCCTGGAGGCCATCCCTGAAGGGTAAACGAAGGCTTCTTACTACTTTCAAGCTCAAAGTGTAAAGAAACAGTAAATTATTCAGCTCATCATGCTTTGAAGATCGATTGCTTTTCGAAGCTTTTCGAGCTTTGAGCACACCAAATCTAAAAGCTCAGAACCTATTATGTACAACTATATTTTTGAAATTGGAGAATCTGAAAAAGCACTAAAATGGATCTTTTGAGTGTGATGAGTTCAATGCTTTACAGATCTTTTATTTTTAAATACTTTGAGCTCGAGAAGTAGTAAGAAGTTTCGGGGATGGCCTGTAGGGTCAGCTATTTTTCAAGTTTTCAAACTTGAGATACTCAAAATCTCATAAACAACATTTACAACTCAAGGAGCCGAAAGATACATCGGTAGATATCATAGTGGAAGGCTTTAGGGATGGCTCACAATATACATTCTATTACTAATTTCGAAATAACCAAAATATCTTACTAACAGCCCAGAAATTAGAGTTTAATTTTCATAAATCGTTGAGAAAACGATTACTTTCAAAATTCTATGAAGATTTTTAAAATTATTCCAAAAACATAAAAATATAATAAGCAATAATTCTTTTTGAAATTGAATATATTTTTTTCTCCATAAAGTATTTGTGATGTACATAAACAAAAATTATAAGAGACATAGTTAACTCCTAAGAAAGTGAATAAATTATGTCGATATCAGTAAAGAAGTTGTGAAATACTAATCTAATGATATAGGTCACTTTTTAGCGATTACTATAATGCTCATAAAAACTGATTTATCGAAATGTTAAAGGAATTAATATGTTTCGACATAATGATCGTAAGTTCTGGATTAGCGACAGAGCTCATCCGCACGCACTTCGCCAAACTTGGCATCCTTACATCAGAAGATTACCTTAACGTGTGGCTGCGGCTGCGGCTCCGGAACTCATGCAAGTTCTCATTAAATCCGCAGAAAGTTATTAGAAGTGTAAGCTATTATGTAGAGCTTATTAATAGTATAAGATTAACACTCGAAAAACGAAGCCTACATCTATTCTAAGATACGTCAAAATGGAAAACGATTAATTTTATTCAGGTGTCACACAAAACTCTCTTTCTGAACGTCCAAATGATTAAATTAAAGATTAACAATATTAGGATTGTTATCCATCGACTTTGCAAATACAAGAAAAGTAATCTTAAATTAATTTGTATTATTTATATGACAATCACTATTCTTCGTAAAATCATTAATATCGATATCAATATATTGCATTTCCAAAAATTTACTAATAAAACACTGTTAGAATATAACATTTACTAAAGATTTCTCACAAACTAGCTCAGGATTTCAAATTAATATGACTCTTTTTTTTGTAATACAGATACATAGGTAGGTAAACAGAACAGGTAAAATAAGAATAAATAAGTAAACAAACAAAACTATGTTACCTCAATTACTGAGTTAATGCGTATAAAATTCATTAGCTATCTCAGTTATAGTGGTAACTATGACTACAAAATCGAAAGAACTAACCCCAGATACAGAGGATTGCTTCGTCCCACTAATAGAGGTAATTTAGTGACAAAATGTTGGGACCTCAGCATGAGTTCCAGTTATGGAGGTTTCTCCTTATCCAGTTCCCACTTAACCAAGTTTCGCTGTATTTTTTTAATGAACATTACCTTTACAATAACACTAATAGAGCGTCAAACGTTGAAGGTACTGTTATGTTTATAAAATATATAACGAAATGTACAAAAATATATTTCGCTTCGAGTTGCTGATCAGACAGACTGGGCTTAACTACAAAAGTTGACTTTAAGCTTCACTAGAGTCTAATGAAGTATATACACCGAAAAAAAAAAATACCTACACGAGTACTTTTGATGTATTTGACATCATTATTTCTTCATTATAATTAATCAGTCTTTGTCTTTGATGTGATTTGCCATCAGCAAATTTTAACGTTGCTTGTCCTTTGTGTTATTATAACTAGACTAATTTTTGTTTTCATGAACATATATAATGTATAAATATAGGTCTATAATCCTATTACAACTATCGTAAATACATTAATACACTATGAAATCATGTACGAAATGTGATTTACTAAAAATTGTATTGAAGAATGTATAGAACATTTAACACGCAGTTGAAATATAAAAAAAAATATCTATTTTTCTTTACTCAATAGAAAAGAAAACAGAAATCGGTGAGCTAGAGCAAAATATATTAATAATTTCGTGATCATCATTATCGCTATTGTCCGCCGCTACGAAGGTTCTCTACGACGAGCGACCTAGCTATTCTGTAGCTATTCTGACTAGCGAGCTATTACTATGCTACCTTAAATGATGAATCATGTTCGAGTCAGCTTCAAACGGCTTTTTCTTTTTATGGTGTACATAGGTCAAACTTAAAATTTTTAGAATTGACCACTTACAAACTGTAAATTAATAAAACAAATTTAAATTAAGAAAATGAAACTCTTTACCAATCTTATTATGTATATTGCATTCATCTGTCATTTATTTTTACAAATTGGCGACAAAAATAAAATGGTTCGTCTAAAGCCAACATTAATATAACGCGGAAAAAATTTTGTGCAATGATTTTCTATGAATTTTGTTGCCATTTAAGCCAACAATAAAGTTGTACGAAACTTTGGTTGACCTTGGATGATAAAGCTCCGTCTCTTGCCACTGTTTATAATTGGTTTAACGAGTTCAAACGTGGTCGCACTAATTTGACTGACGATCTGCGTGAGAGACATCCTCCTATTGCGACGACCGAAAACAACGTCAGTGTTGTGCGGCTCATGATGGAGGCTGATCATGAAAAAAGATTTTAACAAAAAAACCGACTTCAAAAAAAACTATTCCGAAACAAATTAATATACACTAAAAAGAAAAAAAAATAATTGCGTATTCTTCTACACCTTAATAATCAACTTACTTTTTTTACTCATCAATTTATAGGTACGATCTATGTGTTTACCACGCAAGAAGGTAAATTTAAAGTGGGTAGGTACGTACCTACCTTCTTAAGTTGATTGTTAAGTTGTAGAAGAATACGCAATTATTTTTTATTTTTAGTGCATATTAATTTATTTTGGAAGTTTTTTGAAGTCGATTTTTTGTTTATTTTTGATTTTAGTGAATCTGAACTACACTAACTAATTTGTCCGAATATGGGTAGACCTACTAAACGTGCTGCTCGTAGATCGCACCCTTACTGTAAGCCGAAGGAGTTCCATTGCCCATCATATTCGACTACGACAATTACTTGACCGTGACGACATTACGGTAGGTGACTTAAATATCCGGAGAGCCTATTAAAGATGCAGCCGAGTATTGTTAGCTTACTCCTAAGAATTGAAGACTTCCGTTCCTTTGTCATGGATTCCACAACCAGAACCAAACCAAAGTCTCATCAAACTACACTTAAAGTACATCCTTTTCAATAAAAAAAGAATCGTCGAACTCGGTTGACGTGATACTGAGTTATTCGTCCATTTGTCGCGCACATACTTAATGCAAAATTAAGATTTAAGTGATTTTCTCGTGGTGCCATTGTCAGAACTGAATTGAATTGAAATTGAAATGGCACCACACTGGAAGTACCAACTTTCAAATAAAAAAAGAATTATCAAAATCGGTCCACCCATCCGAAAGTTCTGAGGTAAAAAACAAAAAAAAAAATACAGTCGAATTGAGAACCTCCTCTTATTTAATCTTGAAGTCGGTTAAAAGGAATGATCTACCAGCAGATTCGGACAACCTTAGGCATTGGTATAAGTTAAGTGCACAAAGTCCTTCATGAACATTTAGCAGTTGGGAAGATTTGTACTCGGAGGCTACCTAATAATTTGACCGACGCTCAAAAATTCCGTTTTGTCAATTAATGCGATTTTCTAGTATTGACTCAAATGCTGTATACGACATAGAGACAGGTGACGAAAGCTGGATTTATTGTTACTATCTCGAAATCAAAAGACATTCTGCTCAGTGGATGTTTTTTTTTCGAGGAGTTGCGTACTAAAGTAAAACGAGGCCGAATCGTCGGAAAAAGATGATGGCCTCTTTCTTGGGAATGACAGGCCATTATGCAACAACTGAAGATAAAAAAATAATCAGTGCAGACCGGTACACCAGCAATGTTTTGCCTCTTGTTTCGGAAAAAAGTTCTGGAAAAACAACTTCGCAGTAGGAATCTCCTTTATCATGTACAACCTCTTACCACATACCGCTAGTCAAACATCTAACAATTCGGGGACGTTAGGTATAGAAATATTGGCTCACCCGCTTTACAGCTCCGACTTCGCTCCACGTGATTTTTATTTATTGGAGTTTACTCCTTAAGAATCGATTTTCATATAAGGCGCCCGGTATGAGAAAAATTTGAGGAGTAAAATCTACTGATGAATCCGCGTTACGTTTTTGGTGCGCAACTTATTGGCGCACCTTTCACTTTCAATCGCGTGTATGTGTATACTTGTCTGTATACTTGTGTAGCCAACGCAGCGAGACAGCTGACGCATATATTGTGTGTATACCTATATATATTATAAAAGTATACTGTTCAACGTGTACAAACGATATATATATATATAGTGTATCAGTTATACAATTCTAATACGGATCGTCACTACTGTTTTGTTTGTGTTTAAAGTGTTCTTTTACAATGTAAATATTTGTTATTAACATTTGATTTATTACTATAATTATTAATAATTACTATTATTATCGTGAATTTTTATATGCATTATTATTATTTTTGGTGAAGTGCAATTGATATAAACTATGGAACAAAGTGGTGTAGATAATAATGCTGGAATATCAAATGAACACGTGGTTGCTCGGTAGGTTATAATTTTTCAAGGTTATTATAATAATTTATTTAATGAATTATTATTATAACGTAAATAATTTTAATTAATATTAAGACAATATTATAAAAATAATTTTAAATACTTCTTGATAATATTTTTATAATTTTAATTACAATAAATCTTCGTCTTTTTACTTAAAATTAAAAATACAAAATAATTGTAGATAGGTTAAAAAATTTCTTCTCTAATGCTTTTTCTTAAATTATTAGTAAAAACAAAAATTTATTCAAAATACTTTCAACAATATTTTAATAATAGTAGTTTAATTGTAGTTATAATAAATCTTCATTTTTTTTACTAAAAATGAAAAATGAAATAATTGTAGATAGGCTAAAAAAATTTTATCTTTAATCATTTTTCTTAAATTTTTAGTCAAAACGAAATTTTTCAGTTAAATAAACTCTTTTTGCGTGTGTTTAGACAATCGTACTTAAGGAGTAAACTCCAGTCGTACGTCGGAGCTGACACACATTTTTTTCCTAAATTAAAAGGAAAACTTTGAGGAAAGTGGTTTACGGCCGCCGAAGAAGCAGTAGCTGCACATGTATCTCAGTAATTCTATCGAACGCAGCGACGTAATGATCTCACAGGACACTATTTTGCAAAACAAACTTCCTGCTTGACCCACGTACAGTCAAAGCGAATTATACGTGACGTCATTCCGTTCTGTCATGAAATCATCACGACCGACTATTGCTTTCTGTCAAATAATAGCAAACTCGATCTTGACACAGTGAATGTTATACGCTAAATATTTTTCACATGGTGCTTTCAACAGACTGAGAAATGGCAATTACAGAAGCTATTATTTTGAGTTTAAATCCTCATAAATCGCAGATTTTAATTAGATTTTCAAAAGCATCTATATTGTTACAGACACAGCCTAGTTTCAGTTTTATAATAATGATATAAATAATCATAGATGACGTGGTTTGCTATTTTTGCAAAATATCTCATTAAAACAGTGGTACATCTTTAAGGCAATACTCTCAAAAAAACAAAGTATCTTTTTGTAAGATACAATAATTGTAAAAATAATCATTTTGGTTTGGAGTACAATATATTTATTAGAAGTATGTAGCATAATATGTAACATATTTCTATTTCTTCTTAATATATTTGTATATATAAGGTGTTGATATTCTATCGCTAAATTGATTTATTTCTTTAAGTCGCAATTCTTTAGAAAGCGTTAGACTAAAATTAGGAGAGTAAAATATTAAATAGTCACGAAGTACGGTCATTATGTAAAATAAGAGAAGAATATCTACAGAGAAACAGACACATTTCAACTAACCACTCGCAACTGTGCGACTGCAGACGTACTAACAACAGACAGCGGATAGAGCTGAATTTCTATGCGCATAGCGTCTATGTACTCCTAACCGTTTTAAATTGAGCGTATAAAAAACGTATATGCGTATACTAGGTATAGAAGTAGTAAATTGTTAACAATATGAATATTCTTTTTAACAAATCATACGCAAGCAACTTACAAATCAGTCTTGAATGGCGATCAAGAAGTTTATATCCTAAGGTCTGAACATAAATATCCACTATTTTTAATCCTGTCATTTAATAGACGGCATCAAATTTTCAATTTCTATTCTAATAATTTTAAATTGGATCAAATGGGATATGCCCATCCAAAAACGTTTTCCATTATCGATATCACATCTCTACCCACATCCGCTGTCATTTGTAAAGCATTATTAATTTATAGAAAAGTAGAAATTTTTAATCTCTGACCTTAGAAAAAATCCATTTTAGCCAGTAACGCATTTCGTTGTCAGTTTACGTAAACACGACGGCGAAGATGAGCAGAGCACACGGGGAAAATCTAACTTTATCTACGTTAGGCTGCGAATATCTCATTGTCGCCGCGCGGCGCCTATGGTGCGGCGGGCGGCGGCGGGTCGGCGGGGCGGCGCGGGCGGCGCCCATGTATCGAAGGCGCCCGATCTAACCGGCGATAAGTTCGAACGCCGGCGCGTACGACGTGTCCGCTTCGACCTATTGAATGTTTCGACTTTAGATTAGCCGCTTCGATTTGCTCTTTTATGTTTTAGCGGCACTCCCCCCTTTGGGATTCCATTCTACGGGTCGATTTACTTATATTTCACGTTATTACCTTGTATAAAATGAGGATTTACTGAAAATAAGGGTAAAATTACTTCTTTTCAATTTTATATCCATATATATCTTGTGCCGCTTAGAATAAAATATGTTACAGGATTTCAAAATTTAACGACTTCTCAGTGACTTTCTATATGTTGTATTGTGGGTTATATTGGATAAATAGAACCTTCATAATTATTATCGTCAGATATTTGAATTATAAATGGAATGCTTAGAAAAGACTTAAATCGTGAGAAATTTAATATAATTGAGAGAGAGAGATACAAGCATGGAGTCTAAAATATTGCAAATGAAAGATCATACGAACGTCTGTGGAAAGCGAATAAAGAGGTGTGTGTGCGCTTTTATAATAAGATCGCAGCTGAAATTCAAAATTTGCCATTTGCTGAGTTTAAACGTTTCGTTAAAAGAAAATTATATGCCAAGAGCTATTATACCGTGTTGGAATATTTTAATGAAGAAAGTCCCTGGGATTGAGCTGCTCGGCTGTCTATTTCATATTATTTTTAAATGTCGACTAAATTACTAATCACTAATTCCTGTGTATTGATAATTAAAAAGAGCAATCCTTGAGTTTCTTGCCCATTCTCCTTTCGGTGAATCAGCATTTGAAATGGGTGGTAATATCGAAAAGAATTTATTAATGACGTATTACAAGTGTAATTTCATTATCTACGAAATAAATATATTTTTGATTTGATTTGATTTAAAAGACTAGTATTAACCAATAGTGCAGTAGCATTCCATAATTATCAGCGAATATATAGCGGGGACCTGAGGAACTCGACATTTAGGCACGACGACATTAAATACATTTTCACCAAAAAGGAACTTTTACAAACCAATTCTAGAGTCGTAATTCATCTTAAGCGACTTATAATCAAAATAGAATTCGAAAAAAAAAGGTCGTGTGAGTGGCTTTTAAATCAATAAACTTGCTGGAAAGACGATTTGCTTAAAATTAAATTTGACATGCAAAAATTGAAAATAACGATAGCTCACCGAAACGCGTCACCCCCGCGACTTCGAATATCGACATCGCTAACAAATCTAATGCATAAAACAATCCGGAACAACTCCACAACTTCCCTGCTGCCGTGTCCGAGAATAGGTTGGTAAGAATGTAGAATAAAAATAGAACGAATTCTAAGTTAAGTTCAGTTCCATGCTGACGTGCGTGCTGACGTGTTCATATTCTCTATGATGTGCTATAAATATCGCGATCTGTTGGGACGATTTCGTTACGTTTCACACATACACGTTTCGAAACACCTTTTCGTATTAGTGTGTAATAAGTTCCAGTAAATCTTGAGTTTAACGGCACGCGTTTCAATGTTAAAAGCAAGACACGTACTTATTAAATTTCCTATTAAACGTCTAGAAAATTCTAATTTAATGTCTAGTAAATTATCTTTTCTTCTTCTATTCTGTCGAATAAATGTCATGTATTTGCTAGACAGGGTAAAGCAAGACAAGATTATTTATTAGAGAGAATAGAGGAAGACGAGACCACTTGTTAGACACAATAGAACTTGTATATATTAATACGGTGGGATAATACATAAATAATATGATTTCAATTACAATAAATATAAAAGCTGAAATGCTGTAGTTTTCAAAAAAAAAAACACGATCTAAACCGAGCAAAATTTGGCTTATTACACGGTTAAATTAGATAAAATCTATAGGTTACCGCGACATCAAAGCTCTTTTTATCTTTCTTTTGCATCTGAAATCAAGCCGCTATAAAAGGATACTAAATCCTTTGCAAACATCAGTCTAAAGCGGCAAACTCATAATGCTCCATTAAGACTTAGTAACGGACGTTCTCCAAAAAAATGTCGTAGTTTGTATATTACTTTAAGAAAATAAAAATTTATTAGATTAAAAATTTTAATGATGTTGTATGTCAATATTTTGCATAAATTATGCTAAATTTTTAAATTACTTAGGTTATAACGTCACCATCGGTATTAAATATATCAGATTAAAGATACTATAGAAAAAGTTTAAATGGTTTGACCGAATAGTGTAAAAGAAAAACTAAACACGTTTATTATGTATTAAGTTCAAATACATTATATCATATAAAATGATTTCATAATGTCAAAAGATATCTTTTTAGGGTTCCGAGACAAAATGGGAAAAACGGAAAACTTATAGTTTTGCCATTTCCATCCGTCCGTCCGTCCGTATGACACAGACATTATTTATTCAAAAACTACAAGACCTATATTGACAAAATTTATAGTGTAGGTGTCTTGTATGAGCCGCTACCTAGTTTGGTTGTTCAATAATAAAAATAAATATTTCTAGGGGGGGGGCTCTCCACACATGTTACAGAAGCTGAGAAAAAATCGATGTGCAATACATACTTCGACAGTTCTTTTAAAAACACCTTAAAGTATCTGAGCAATTTTTCTGATTACGCGAATATTTTCGGAAATAATAGCTCCTAAATTTGCAGAAATTGTGCCCCCCTTTATTTTCTAAACTGTACTTTCAAAAAATATGAAAAAATAAAAGAGGTAACGCTTAACAAATACTTTTGAAGAAAATTAAAAGAAAACTAGTTTATAATGTAAATATCAATTTGTACAGTATACCAATGTTTCTATCTGCAATGCTATATATGCTGAAATTATCAATATATTAAACTACTAAAGTTGAAACTATATTAAAAATAATGTTCAAATTCGGGGAGATTATATTATCTTTTTACTAGTGATATTATTTTATTTGTCAAATATATCAATATAAGGACAAGCTGTAACTATGTGACAATCACTTCTTATAACAAATAAGCTTTCATCTAGGTCGCTTAGTGGCCTATCAACGCAATGTGATTATCAACTCTCCGAATGTATTTCTATTATTGTATTACGTCAAAACATTTTACAAATATTTTAGAACATATTAAACCACAAATACTTTCATATTGTTCGTGTCTTCATACATAAACGTCAATGATAACTTATTTACAGATTATCGGCTCTAGACTCTCTTTCATTTTCTTTGATAAACGCATATTTCTTTTATTTTATAACAAGTAAACCGTATATGAAAAGAAACCAAAACAACTATTAAAAGTAGGAAAGTGTTTTCTTCTTAATTCAACTACGTAAAATAGTAACCAAAGCTAGTCCCGAAGCTGTTTTTTTTTAGTAAAATTAGACCTCTTTTCTGGGCAAACCCCATTACGCCCGTGAACCCACGACGCGCGTCGTTTAGCAGCTCCCGGCAGACTTATGTTAAGACTGGAGGCCCAAATTCTCAAACGTTGCTAAAGATTTATTCAGCCTGATTGTAGAACTAGAAATTTCAAAATCTCGTCTCAAAGTGGAATCTGAAATTCAAAGTTGAGTTGTTCTTTTGCTAAGTTCACATTTTTAAGTTAATAATGCGTTTATGCAGAGAACTGTTCTTGGAACTAAATTTAAATCAGGTAAAACTCCTTCAACATTCTCGAGTTGACAATTAATCAGTTTATAGTATATGTTTTAGTTAACTTCTCCACATCACATCATCAGTCTTAACTTTGATATTGCTCATATCTATAGATAAAAAATAAAATGATGTTCGTTGGTAAGCGCTTTGCTTGAAAACGGTTTGAGCAATTTAGCTATTTTTTTTTTGGTGCCCGAAATAATCCAAATAAGAATATGAGGTAATGAAAAAATGAAAAATTAAAAATTAAGGGAAAATTGAAAGTACTTTTTTCGTAAGGGATTTTTGCATGAACTCATGATCATAATCCATGATTCGTACGTTGGATATATGTAATTTTTTCTTGTTTTGTTCGTTATGACCATGAAAAATTTTAAGAAAAAAGAATGGAACAAATACAAAAGATTGATTGATTTCCTCCGGCTTCGTCCGAATCAAAGCTAATACTTACCAAAATTGAAAAAGGACTGGGGTCGAAAACAAGTGTGGAGTCGAATCAAAATCAAAATATGACACGCATTGAGATTGACATTGATCGGTACAAAATGTGAAGGAATTAAAATATATAAAAATGAAGGTGTGTATGTTTGTACCTTATGCATACCCAAACCATTAATCCGGTTACGTCGAAACTCTGATGATATGCTACACAGAACATATTGAAAGTTGTGCACTCCTGGCTGTTCATAAATATTTAAACTTCGAATGTTATATTTTTAAAACATAATAATCTCATTCATTCGTTAAAATCGCGTATAATTTGTTTTTAACACAAGTTTGAAGTTCGTCGTCCGTAACAATAGTGGAATTATCGCTAAAAGATTTTAGGGTAATGATTTATTACGTTTTTCAAGTTCACTGTAATCACAAGACTGCACTGCTGGTCTTGAAAATACTTTTGAGAAAGAAGGACCTTATATGAGCACTGTAAGGCGATGGTATTCAGAATTTGATTGTGGTCGTGTTTCTTTGCATGATGAAATTCGTGAAGGTCGGCCCTCAACTGCGATGACTGAGGAAAATGTGGCTACTGTCAGGAAATTAATTGAAGAAAGCCAGCGTATCACCTATGAGGAGATTCGAGGACATTTGGGGATTGGTATGAACCAAATTCAAAAAATCTTACATCATTTAAAATTTAGAAAATTTTTTTGCCGTCGAATTCCTCATAAACTTACCCCCGAATATAAACGAACTCGAGTTGATTGGAGTAAAAAATATTGTTAAAGTACGATCACGGACGTTTAAATGCTATGTTTAACATTATCATAGGAAATGGAATGTGTATATATTGTTATATGCCAGAAAGAAAGACAGCAGTCTTCTGTATGGGTTTCGAAGGCTACAGCAAATCAACAAAATTGAGGCAGGCCAGGAGCAAAAAAATTATTGCGTTTTTTTTCTCCAAGACGAGTCCTGTCTGCACAATTTTACTTGAAAAACAAAAGACAGGTAACACTGAATGGTACACTACCATTAGTTTGCCCATTGTCTTAGAAAAAGTTAGAGAAAAACGACCAAGAATTCTCATCCTATGACATTTTTGACTTCTGAAAAGGTAAAGCTCGTGACCCATCCCGCATTTAGTCCAAAACTAACACCACGCAATTTCTTTAGTTTCCTAAAAACCAAGATTTGATGAGAGTTTTTGAAACTTACGGGGCCAGAAGAGGCCGTGACGGCTTTCAAAGAGCACGTGCAAAACATGCCCTCAGACCAATGATCATCATATTTTTAAAAACGGTTAAAACGAATGAAAAAGTGTGTAAAAGGTAATGGAGAATACTTTGAAAATCAGTAAATATTTTACTTCACATATAGCTTAAATTGTTTTATTTATGAGTTACGCAAAACATTCAGTGTGTTCCACGTACACAGTTGCCCTAGCAGGTTCCTGAAAAAAGTAACTACCATCTGATCCCTATTTCATCTGTGTATGTGCACCACTAAACCGAACTATTGAACGGAATTTAAAAAATCGTTCACTAATAGATAATTACACTACTACTGAGTAAATTAGGCTGCTAACACGTACCCCGGTTTCATCGAAATATTAATATTCCTAAGACCATTTTAATAACTTTTTAACTTATAGTAGTGTAGTTTAACCAAGTAATGCAGCTTATATTTTATTTTGTCACTAGCATTTGTCTCCGGCTTCATCCAAATGAAAAATGTGACTGGTAGCGGAATAGAAATTAAAAGCGGGACAGAATCGAGAACGGGAACAGGATCAAAATCGAAAGCTGGACCGGAACTGAAATTGAAAAAAAGACACTAATAGGGTCGAAAACGTGAGTGGGGTCGGGAGTAAAATTAAAAGTGTGAGTGGAATCGGAATCGAAAGCGTGAAAATATGAAGGAACTCATTGTATGTCAATATTTGCGGAGTTGCGGGAATTAACTATATGGGTAAACCATTCGCAAGAAAGGGCAGAGGAATGTCTGTCAGGCCAATCGGAACATAAACATTTTTCAAATCTCTGTACCAAGACATCAGGTTCAAATTATTTATTTATTTTTTAAAAATATATCCACTTGAGATAGTCTTATATTAGAATAATATACTAAATGATATAATTATCATCGCTTTTAAAGTTACATAAATTTATTGGCGTAAAATTTTAACAATAAAAATGTTCATGGTGTCAATGAGACTTGCATCTAACGAATTATCAAACAAAATAACGTGAAATTTGCCTTACGAAATGAATAATTTTATTCTAAAATGGTATTGGCGATATTATATATTTCAATGACGGTATTCACATATACACGCACGCACACACGCACACACACAAACACACACACACACACACACATATATATATACATATATATTTTATTAAAATTCACACACGATTTCATATAGGCCGATGATTAGTAGATCATTCTATATATCTAAAAGTGAATTTTTCGGTTTTTAAAAATATGGTTCATAAATTAGAGAGAGGATACAAAGTTTGTAACAATAATAATATACAAGTACCTATTTTGAAGTTAACGACTTTGGAAGCCAATGAGCCACTAAATATACACCCTAGAGGAAAACTCACTTAAAAACTTTTAATGCATCATTTTGTGGGGTGCTGCCGGATGGCTGTTTATTTTTAAATACCCATCCAACGACACCCCACATAATGAAGCCCGTGAAAAAATGTTTATCGTCCCACGGTTTTATGTATGAAAAGCTATTTTTAGAGTTTTCATTTTCGTAATGTTCTCATAATTATATAGTAGTTCCCATTAGCCACCGACCTGCATAATCTCACCAGAGTCTATGTACAAATGACAAATGAACTATGAGGCCGTATCATACAGAGGAACAGATAGACAAACAGGCCGAAAGGACGAAACCATGAGGTTTCTTTTTTGTTCTGTCTACGGAACCCTAAAAATAATAAGAAAGTATGTAATAGTGGTGGATGACGTTTTTATAAGTGGATAGATCTTATAGACTCAAATTTTATAGTTAAATGCTTTATATTTTTAAATAATTTTCATTCAAACCTCTTGCTAGAAATTAAAATTCCTATTGATGAACTTCATCAATTTCCAGAAGGATACTGAAAACCTTGCATGGAGTGAAGAACGCAAAGTTGACGAAAGAAATTAATTAAGAAAGGAGGATTTATTTTAAGAAGAGCTTGACACTACTTAACTTCTTTTTAAGATTTATGCAACAATAAGCTAATTATACTCGGGAGACACTCTTAAACAAGATATGAACTATTCATTACAACAGGGGCCATAATGAATGGACCACATTAGCACAAGGAAAAAAAAAAAAAAAAAAAGCTATGGATGGACTTATCAACTAGTAGAAATGGACACTGAAAACTTACACCACGCAAAGGAAATAAAGAATGAGAGATTAAAAAAAGATAGAATTAGGAAAGTTTTTCTTTTAAGAAGAGTTCAACACCACCTAATAGATATTGCTTTAAGATCAAAGACAAAAATAAGTTGGACACTCTAATTACATATGAGATAATTGCAAAGACAAGAATGAGCTACGACAGTAATAAGTAACAAAAATGGGCTGCACGAAATTAATAAGGTAATATCTGAACTTTGTTGGTTCTAACTGAAACTAGAGATTACAAAGATTGTGGATGATCTTTACCAATTCTCAAAAATGAACATTGAGATCTGCACTAAAGGAAGAAAAATAAGAATAAAAGATTAAAGGAAGAAGGAAATTAGGATTTCTTTCAAAACAAAAGCTCGACATCATCTAATGAGCACCGCCTTAAGATGTACTACAATAGAAAGAAAAATTAGACGTCCTAGTTACACATGAGAGCCTTGGGTAGACCGAGCTGTTACAAGAAACTAAGAAGAAAAGGCGATTATAGTACACAGCAAAGCAGAAACTTAAAAGGCTGTCGATGACATTTGTCAAGTTCTTAACGGTCGCTAAAACTTCTTCACCAAGCTGAGAACATAAACAATGAAAAATCGACTGAAGAAAAATCCAGAAAAGATTTGTTTAAGAGCTCGACACCATCTACTCAACTCTGCTTTAAGTTCTTCTACAACAGAAAGTTATTCGCACTTGGGAGATTCGCGTAACAAGACAGTACTTTTTACAACAGGAACCAAGAAGAATAAACGACATTAGCACAGACTACAGTAGAAATTAGAAAGGCTGCAGATGAACTGTTCCGACTCTCAGAAATGGACGTCAAAGCCTGCACCAAGCAAAGGCAATGAAGAACGAAAATGAGAAACAAAAGGAACATACCTTCCCCACTATATTTATTGACACACTATAGTATCTATTACCTATCCCGAATCCAGTTTCTGGCTAAAGGTTCCACGAATACCGGCTGGCTCTACACTCCCGTTACTCCTAATCCAAGCTAGAACCTACACTCCCCCCGATATTTACGCTCCCTTCGGTGTATCGGGACTTGTCCCTTTCAGTCATTGCGACTGGCTGAAGGTTGAGCGATGATGATGATGATGATGATGATTTTCATTCAAACCTCTTGCTTACGGCGTGACGAGATCGCGTCCGTTTTCTTGCTGTCCATTAAATTAATTAGTGGAATCACCGGCTCTCACACCTATTAACATTCCTTACATTCAAATTAGAAATTTTTGTAGGTGTTATACAGTTTTGTATTTGCAAAATCGCTTCAGTGAAGGTTATGCGGTTAGAGCTTCAGAAAATGCGTCTATCATTACTATTTTTTCTTACGTTCGTGTAAGTAGCAACATCGCAAACCGATCTTCTAAGGGTTACGTTAAAGGGAAACTATGAAAAATTATTTCAAGTTTTTTATACTAGAAAATACTATTTAATAGTTTTTTTTTAACTTTTCGCTAAGAAAATTGGAAAAAATTTTTTTGTCTGATTTTTGGTTCTTCGAAAATTAAGTTTTCATGGTCTCGTTTTAGGAAGCTATTCTATTTTTACGAAGATGTCATTGTCTACATACATAACATACATAAATATGTATGTGTTTGCCTGTATGTACCTAAATTCTCATAACTTTTGAACGTATTGACCGATCGGAGTATAGTTAGTAACATTCGAAAGAGTGTCGCTCGATTTAGGTTTCCTGAACTGCTTGCAATTGATATGAAAAACTTTAATTTTCGTGGAAGTTTTTTTTCAATTGTGTAAGTACTACTTTTCCGGTAGAATAATTAAATGAAAATAGATCCATCCTTAAAAAAAACAGAACAAAATCGATTAATCGGTTTAAGAGATTGTGTTCTAAAATCGTCAAGTATGTTTTTTTTTCGTCATATTTCGTAATAATTATAAATTTTTCGTAATATTAATTATTAGAATTCTGTCATATTTGTCCAACTTTACAACTACTTGGGATGCCGCAAACAGGATCAAAAGCAAAATGTGATTTTGTAGTAAAGTTAATTTTTAGAGTTCAATAAATTGTTTTGTTTTTAAAAGAATGTATTGAACTGAAAACGGAACCAAAATCGGTTGTTTTGTACCAGAGATTTGAAAATTTTCAAAAAGTATTTCTTAAAATAATTTTCAAATTTATAATCAAATTTTTCCAACAATTTCTGAACAATTTGATACAACTAAGATCGGGTACAAAAAATTAGAAAGAGTTTTTCTTGCTTTTCTTTTCTCAGAGCATGAAAATGCATCAAAATGCATATGTTTATACATACAGTGTTTTCAGCTCAAAAATAGCGTGAAGTTTTGGAGCTGTCCTGTACAGTTAACAAATTTTTTTGAAACGTTTTCAGTTGCTTGACTCGTGATATTCGTTGCTAATAACAATCAAAGTGTACTTAGTATGATTTAGTTGAATTACCGTTTATGAATCATTTGCAAACATCGATGTTTGTAAATTATTTCAAAGTAACTTTAATTTGAAAATCAATCTATTGTCACTAAGTTGGCGTCTGTGAATTTGAGTCTAACAGTGGATTATATAAACGCAATTCTTCGTAAAGTGTAAGTAAAACGTAAAATGAACAAAAATCGTAATCGAGTAAGTGTAGTGTAATGAGAATAAAATTGTAAATAATCAGCATGTTTTGTTTGCTGTAAGCGACAGTTCAAACTTTAAAGACATGAATATACACTACAGTAACAAAACATTAATTAGAATGTTGCCATTATTGAGGAAAATTTAGATTCGCCCTCTAAAGTTATGGCAATACCTTAGGTTAAAATGAAAGTCAGCCATTATAATTTTGTTTTAGCATTTATTGAGTTGGTGCAGTCCGATTTGTTGGTCCTGCGGAAGTACATGTAAACCTAACATAATAATATAAACAAAAGTAAGCGAAATTTGTTGAACGCAAAATGTTTTGGTGCAATCCGCTGTTCATTTTATGTAATTGTGAATATGTTTTGTTATGTTTCTAATTATACCATTTATTACTTTGGCGAAAATCAACCTAGTTATATAAGACATTTTTTAATTAATTTTAATGCATAGTAAATATTTTAAGGTGTTTTCCACTGTCCAATTCATATACCATAGAAGTAAAAACTACTTCACCCGAAGAAAATATAGTACTTAAGGTTTTCTAATAGTGTTGCTAGTAAATATATAAATAAAACTAAATTCTTTCACATTCTTACTAAAGTAGTCATCAGTAGTTTTTCTGCACAGATTATAGTGTATAAATTGTACTCCAAAATTTGTTGTTTGTTGAGTGCTATTCAAGCACTCAACAAAGTCTCGCATTTATGGTCGTAGAGTAAACAATTTTATAAGTCGATGGTTGTGTAATATGCTTTTTGATTGCGGTAATCTAAGCAGCGTCAAGTAATGGATAGAGCTTGTGTCGTAACAATTTGCCTGATTGAAAGACGCACGCGCGGCGCACGCGGGCCGTCACGTGCTCGCAGCACGTGGCTGATCGACGCCCGAATGCGTCAGCCACGAGAAAAGAATTTATATCGGGAAAGCTTTATTGGTGTTACCTGTATTGTACTAAAGACGGTTAAGTGAAAACTGACAAATCGAAATCCAGTTATCAATGTATAAATGTAAAATTTTATAAATCTACTTTACAAGATAATTTCAGTACAGTTAGGTTTCATTTAAAAGTAAATTTTGGAAACTGCCTAAGATTTTTAATATCCAATGGTTGTTAGGACATTCTTAAGCAGAGAATTATAAAGCTACGTATTTTATTATAATTTATTCACTTTAACACTAAATTAATATTGCTTCATTATTTTAGGCACAATTGTATCAGTACTATTTGCAATAGTTAACTGTTAAAGTTAAAAATTAAGCATGTCAAAATATCGATAGTCTTTGAGATATTGACACTTGTGACATTAGTTTCATGTCCCAAATGCCAATATCTTTAATTGTAAAGTGAAAACAACGTATCTTGACGTGTTTAACTTTAACATTTAGCAGTTAATTGTTTCAAATGAAAGTTTGAAGCACACCACAGTTAATGTTTATATACATTTATACAACTTTATAGATTGGCCTGATAAATTGATTTTGAATTTGGAAGGTATGCTGCAGAATTCTGATGACAAATAATACACTTATTGACATATTTAAGGTCGCAAACAACAGCTCATTATATATATATATAGGTATAACCAGCTAGATCAACCGAATAATACTATATCGCAAGCTAGCGAATATTTGGATCAATCGAAACTCGAAACAATGCATTTATCATTCATTTTATTCGACAAAGATAGAAAATATATAATTTACACCTAAAATTAACAGCGTATCAAATTGGGATGTGCTGATTCACCGCCAACGAGCACATCCCTCGACGAATTACAGCTAATGGACGGTGAGTCGTATGAGGCTGACGCGCTTGCTTCTGCTGTTCATTCAAATTTGTAATTACAGCAATCGTCCATTTTCATAAGTTATATTTTTATTATCTTATTATACCTTCTCTAAAAAAGGGTTGGATCGTTCCTACATATGCTCTGATATAGTCCATATTTTGCATACTTTTAAAATTTTAATCAACCTTCACTGATATGCTGCTTGCATACGTTCCTTAGACATAAGTTTTAAAAAGACATGCAATCAGTACAAACCATCGACACTAGGTTGGTCGTTAATAATAAAAATTTTTGCGACGCCCCCTATAAAGTTTTCTTTTGATGAAAAAACACTGGGAATATTTTTTTTTTTAATTCAAAATAACATATGCCTCTAGACGATCTAAGTTAATTTTGCATATAATAATCCTTTTTAGAAATACTTCACGAAAAATTCAATTTTATTCGAAATATAAAAAATTATAGAGCTCAAATCGATAAAAAAACATTAATTGATAAAAATAACAATAAAAAAAAATTTAATTCAAAATGATGAGAAAAAATGATTATACTCAAAAATTTGCTTAAATCATCTGGAGTCTAGAGACATGTGTTTTAGAATAAAAAAAATCCCATTGTTTTTTCATCGGAAGGACACTTTTTATGGGGCGTCGCAAAAAATTTAATTTTTAACGACCACCCTAATTGACATTAGAACCCGCGTCATCACAATAAGCGTACTAACGGCATGGCTATCACTATTATAATTATAAAACAATACGAATAAAAAAAAAAATCATATATTGGTGTTATTTAACATTTATAAATAATAGACGTTTTAATTAAATTTTTGGCGGCAGAATAGGCGCGGACCTCTTCTAGATTCAACAAAATAAAATAGGGAGACGAGAAGGTTTGAAGCGATAGCTACGGCAGGCTTCGTGAAGGGCGAGGCGGGTCAAAAAGGACTAAAATAGAACCACGTTGTTTACGGATCCGTCGGAATCGTCTATTACCGAAACGGAAAATGTTTTATTTGCTATTGGAAAATTTACAAGGAAAAGGATGTTTTGTTTGGAAAAGAGGACTGCCGCTAATAAAAATACAGAATAGTTATCTTGAGTTATTTTTAAGGCTTTCTGAAACCGTTTCTAAATGAAGCGCTAAACAACAGTTTATACATTGAATATTAGTAAAAATGAAATCAAACATTATAATAACTTTTAGGTTCAAATCCAATCGTTACGTAGAAAGTTATAAGCTACATTAATCCTTAAGTAACCGTATAGTACCAAATTATATACGAATAATTTATTTTTCGAAATCACTTATAGAAGCGACAAAATATTTATTTTTTAATAACGACACGTGAACAGAAATTATAACGACTACTGGTAATTTACAACAAAATGCACTTATTAAACTGAAAAATTCACAATTTTAACACCTGCAATGAATGATTGGAACTAAAATCCCTCTTTATACTATAGCACCTCAAGCATAGTGTTCAACCACATATGAGAAATTATCTCAATAGTAATTTAAATATCATTTTAACGATTTAATATGGATTGAGTAGTGTATTTTGCGCTGCTTTCTTTTACTACTTTTTAACACTACTAGACTCACTGCAATGTTTTAAAATACAAAATAATGGTTAACACAAATAAAACGCTGATTAATGACTTATTTTATTAGGTCGATGGTTATTGAAATTATTAATACGTACATATACATATATGCAAATACATATATTGTACATTATATACATGTATATGTGTGTTTGTGTGTGTGTGTGTAAGTGCGCGTGTGCAAAACATCCTTGAAGGAGAAACTATGATGATCTTCAAGGTCAGAAGAATATGTAACTAAATTCATTTTTGAAAAATCTGAAACAAAATTGAGTTGAGTAGACTATAACTAAAAGTTCCCGCTATTACATTTGTCGACGCACACAACACGCACACGCACATCATCACTCAAAAAATGGTCAAAATAGATTCCCAAAGACATAAACCGTCAATATCTGATAAAAACTCAATTTTAGACGATCGTACTAAGAAGGGTAACCTTCCAAAGTTTTGAAAATATTTCAATTTTCATAGCGAAAAATGGAAAGGAAAGTAAAACCGTTTACGTAAATGTTTTAAGATTTACTGCAACAGAAAGGAAGGTAGGACGCCCCATTTACATATATATGTATATGTAAATGGGTTCAAGAAAAGTGGACTACATTAGCACAGAATAATGCAAAAATGAAGGAGGTAGCGGATGAACTGTACCAAGTTCCAGAAACGAGCACTGAAATTTTTATACTGAGTGAAGAAAACGAAGAAGTAAAGAGTGAGTACGTAAAGAACAAAGAAATTAGTGAAGGAGGATTTATCACTCTCAACTATATTTATTGACATAGTATTGTATCTATTACTTGTTCTGACTTGAGTTTAAAGGTAAAGATTGAACGAATAACCACTGATGATACGTTTTCGTCACTGCTAATACAGATCATAACCTATTCTTTACTTATATATCAAAGTTCTTTCGGTGGAAGAGGACTTGTCTCTTTCAGTAACTGAAACTAGTCGAAGGTTGAACGAATGATGAATGATGATGATGATGGAGAATTTTTCAATACTATTAAATTACTTCAAAAAGTCGTGTAAAACTTTTAAAAATATTCTTGATTTATCTCTAACAGCTAAATGACAAGTTTAAATTTAAATTATCATTTTAATATTGTTATATGAATTGAACAAAAAAAAACATACTGTATAATACAGTCCTTTCATTCCCTATTCTGAGGGTAACAAACATTAAAACTTGTTTATTTTACAAGTTCAGTTTATATATAAATGTTAGGCACTAAATTTCAATGCTCTTTTCATTTTTTCATATATATATATATACACAGTATTTATAAAATTATTTTTGTACTTATGTTGTAGCTTTTGTACGAAAAACATTAAATGTTTTTTATTGTGTTAAAAGCTCTTTTTATCTTTTTTACTAATTTTATTCCAGTTACGATTTATTTTAAAATATTGATTTGGAAAAATATTCTAAAGTCAGAAATACGGCCTGGGACTGTTATTAAACATACTTATATATACAAATCATTTGTTACTAAACATGTCCATTGTGATTTATACACGAGGTCTCTAATGGTATAGTAAATAATTCATTGTAAGCTTTGCCAACAATATGCCCCTTAAAAGGGGTTTAAAGATAAGTAAATGATAATACGGTTGTTAGCTACGTCAGCCCGAGCTCGGTCATGCGTAAGGCGGAAGATATGTTAATGTGCCACTCATATTACTTATCTGGTGCTAACGGGCCCGTTAGCTCATACGGCTTTGTGCATTTCTACGTTTTAGGGTTTACATACGGCTTCAGGAAAATAGTCAGATGATCGTCAAATGCATTGCACCGATGATTATTAATTTTTACAAAAGTCCGAAAATGTAAAACGCGAAAGTTTACTATGTAGCTGTTAAATTTACAGTAATTATTTCATGGTTCTATCAGATGAAATCACCGCCAGCTGAGACAACGCTGGTTAGAAAATGAAATATGAACATTTCGCTCTTATTTGAGCGGACCGCCTGCAAAGACAGCCGCCGCTAGTGTAGTGTAGCGTAGTGAGCCATATTTAAGCTATTAATCTTTAATTACAATAGGTCAGTTAGAAGCTCATTAATTTATATTTTGTAATATTTGAAGTATATTGGGATCATCCGTATTTACAAAGGTGAGGTCGATTTGGAAGACCTCTTCCCTTTCCCACGTCATTTATACCTTCGTCCTCGAACTAGACTCTCACCTTCTAATTTTAATGATATGATATATGTTGTATCAGGTTTGGATACTGCCCTGCTGAGGCGTTTTATCCCACATTCCTTTTATTTGAGAAGGCTTGGACTCTTAGCCCATCACGCTGGTTCAATAGGGTTGGGGACCAATATGTGGACGTCCCCCATATACCACTTCCTAAATAAATTTAAATATCATCTACTTCACTTTAAACGTATTTTTAAACAACGCTGAAAGGTTGCTCGCATTATACAGAGTATCGTTCCTTTAGTAATAACTATCTGTTCATGCGCAACTTTGTCTCTGTAAAGATAAAATGATTTGTCGCTCTCGGTTGCGTTTCCGGTCTCACTTTTCATAATCGCATATGTAATTTGTATTTACAGATGTCGTCAGCCACACTTTTCTAGATGACATTGTAAAATATGTTTATTACAATTTTAAGTTTGAATACCTAAGATCATAAATTATCAGAAATATTGCCAATCGGTAGGAATTCTTCCAAAACTTATGTTTCTAATTTCTAAAAGACAAAAGTATCCTACGCATATTTTCGAATATCGAGTTACCTTTCTACCGATTTTCAATGTAATCTAGCACTAATGGAATCATGAAAATTTCCGAACGCACAGATTTACTTTCGGATTTATAATACCAGTATGTGCAATATATATTATCTACTCTAAGCAAAAAAATATTTTAATATTGATATCAAAAATAGGTGCCCACTCCAGTACATGAGCCTTTTTCCAGATCTTCAAGACGTAAGATCTTGAGCCACCTATGACCAACGTTGGCCCACGACCTTTTCCTGACGTCTGTCCACCTAACAGGCCGTCGTCCCACATTATGACGTTCTAGTTCGTGATCGCTACACAATAAGCTTTCATCCCTAGCGGTTATCAAATCTGTGAGTGATATAATACGCCAATTGTCATTTCATCTTGCTGATTCTATAAGCTATATATATTACTCTGGTTTTCTGCTGATTTCAACGTCTTAGCTTTTTTATCTCGTATAGAGAGCCAGGCTCTTCATATCCCATCTGAAGTTCTTTAGACACCAAAGATAAAGTAACATGTTTGGTATCCGTATATCATCAGTGGAAAAACGGTTTTTTTGTTTATGCCTATCGAAATTCATTGAGCTCGAAGAAGCCCCTTACATTCAATGTCACCAACCGATAGTAACAGTTAACAGACTGTTAATTTAAATTATTCATGCGAAATATTTTTCCGGAAACCACCTTGTTTGGATAGCTGAAAATGACGACTTTCGGTCACTAATATTTTTACAATACGGTTTGTGATAACCTTGGAAAGCGACTTACATATGTGACTCAAAATAGTAAGGGATTTGCTACTGTATGTCAAGGTTCTTGCTCCAAGCTTCAAGTTTTATAAGGTCGGGGAAAAAGTTTTATTATATACACATTCAAGGTAGTGTTTCACCATATTTTATTTTTATATATCATTGTGTTCAACAACTTGTTGCCATTTTGTAGGTAGTGACATAATCCCATTGCTGTAGAAATTTTGGGACTTCTGATCAATAAACTGCGACAAGTAGTTTTGACAGTTCTCTCTTGATGTTAACCTAACACTACCTAAAAAATTCTGAAGGGACGATACAGGTGAAACTCTGAAAAAGTTAGGTCAGGGCTATATAAAGAGAGGATTAATTAACATATCCTGACCAAACTTTCTCAATATCTGCTGATTGGCGAAAGATGTGTGTGATTTGACGTTAACATGGACAAAAACCACACTCTTTCTGTTGATATATTTCCGGCCGTTTTTTATCTGCTTCTTGTTTGAGTCTCATTATCTGTTTTCAATAGAAATCCGAATTGATGGTTTCGCCCGGCCGTAGAAGATCATAATGAATAATTCCCTTCTAATCCTACCATACACATAGCAACAACTTATTGTTAGTTAATCCGGGTTTCTCCATAGTCTGTGGAGATTGCTTGCCTTTTTGACCATGATCTTTGTCGCATGATTTATGATAATTCGACCATTCATGATCACCAGTAATGAATCTTTTCAAAAACGGTTTGGTTTACAGTTTTTCAAAAACGTTTCAATAGAGAATCGCATATGAGCATATGATTCATTAGATTTCTTTGAGTGAGCTCGTGTGGGACCCCCAGTATCGAGCTTTTTTTGTATATACAGCTTTTTTCAAACGAGTCAAAACTGTTTTGTGGTCAATCTTCGCTGATCTTGCTCTACTTTTTCCAAAATGGCATTGACTTTATCCGTAACAAGTTGATCAGAACGAGGTTCATTTTTGACATCAAAATACGGGACTGAAAACGCTTGAACTACTTTTCTCTTATCGATACTGCATGACGTCCATAAATGTTATAGATTTTTTCGATGCTTGTGTCCCTTTTTTATTATAGAACTTTAAAATATAACGAATTTCTAGATTAGGTTCATTCAATTTGGTGGTCAGAAACACACTATAAAAATGGCGAGTCACCGTTTTTACTTTATATTTTCCTTTTTCTTATATGTCACCTATTTAATGAGATCAAAACAAATCAAATACAAACAGCACAACCAAAGAGATTTTAATATTACTTTTTACTCTTAATATACGAAAAAACTTTTTCCACGACCCAATATATTTTTATCTCGATATTTACTAAAATGAAATAAAAGTCATAACATTTAGCACATAGGCTCATAAAAAGTAATTTATATTTGTAAAAGTCCATGGCCTAAGTCAAAGTTTGTCGGAAGGTATGTCTCAATAACGGAGTGTTTAAAATCTGACAACTCGTTAGTACGTATTAGAACATTAAAAAAATAACGTGGCCATTTATTTAATTTATTTGTAATTAATTCAAGAGCAGATACTCAAATCGAGAACGAGACTGAAATCAGAATCTAGATTCTAACTGGCATCATAATAAAGAGTTCGACAAGAATCAAAATTATAAGTGAGACCGAGATCGGGATCACAGTTGACAGCATGATCGGTTGATATAAAGGATGAATAAATTGATTGTATATCCACGCGGATAAAGCTGCGAAAAAAACTAGTTAATATCACAATAAACAATGAACCAAAATCAAGGACGACATCAATCAAAATCATACGCAAAATAGCTCATAATCACTTTACTAATTACCTCATCTACTTAACTAAATGAATTACTATCAATAATTTCATACTTGATAAGAAGTCCCATATTTAAAGCCAAAAAATGTAATCAGTAATAATGTAAAAAAATTACTTTTATTGAGAAATAAAATAAATCTAAATATTACTATTTTAATATTTTATAGTCATTTATTATAATCTTATTGTAATTATATGCAATCTATAAACTAGGTCTTGTTTAAAGTGTATGTATGTAGTAAATTACGTGCATGAAGTGTAAAATAAATAATTGTTCTGGCAGTAGATTCTGTAGATATATCTGACTGTCATATCTTGATCTCATTTATTTCAACTTCTTGCATGATATTTCTTTCAAGTAGAGTCCGTCCAAAGGCTTGCCACAAGTAAAAAACTTAGTAATATTATCTAACATAAACCTCGAAATTTCAACGACACCAATCGCCGCCCATAAGTAACAGCCTCCAAAATATGAATTCTTTAGTCAGCTTTAATCGAGAACCACTGTGCATCGAGCCTTTGTTCCGTCGTAAGTCCGGTGAAAAAGAATTGTTCCTACTCTTCTAAAAATTTGTATGCAAAAGTTGTTTTCTACGTTCTATGAAACATTCCTGTGGAACGAAAGCCTCATAGAATCATGACAAAACCTCACAGACACAGAAAAAGTTTGATCATAATTTCTAACTTGGATATATTCAACCTCCGCATCTCCATCACGTCCATAGATACTAAATCTTATATATTATACTAGTTCAATATATTTTCATTGTTTTCAAAGTATTAGCGAAAACTGCATGCTTGAAATATCATTTCTGAACGACACTAAATAGCTTTAATTGTGTATTAATCTATTTTAGCAAATATAAAAAAGTTCGTTATGGTCATCAACACAAAAAATTGGGCAAATCAGTATTTAGATGATATAAGCGAGCGATCGATTAAGTATTCCAAATACTGTTTTGCTCCTCTCTGTCTGTAAAAAAAAACCAAAGTAATTTATACAGACAAAAATGAGCAAAATATTTATTTTCTGCATAGTTTTGTTAAATTTTACTATAGATAAGACAGAGTATGGATGGAATCACGTTGATGGCAAACCTTCGCAGATTCGATTCAACAGCACCGCCAACCAGATATATACTTATGACCTATATGAGCTAATACCTTACATGGTCAAATTGTACTAGTAATATGGAAAAAAATTGGAATCTACAACCTTCCTAAAGTAATGTAGTTTTTAAAAGTCAAGCCCGCATCGAAATGCGTTCTTAAAATTAACACTGAGAGTTCCCTCCGAGAGAGTGAGACTTCCCTGTCTTTGTACGTCGTGCGATCGCAATACACACAGTACATAGCGACTGTACAACGTAACTCAATAACACAATCAGTCTATATCATTTAAATTACTCTTTGATCTGCACGTTCAACTACTGTCAGCTGCCTTGTACAGATCGTCGATCCTCCTAATCGGAGGATGTATACATATATGTACATACATATATTCGTGTTTAACATGCTACAACAACGACCGTAAAAGATTTCCTTGTTTGATGAAATGATATCATCGGCTTTCACCAGTTGGTCACCCGGGTTAAAGGAAAAAGAGATTAGTAATTCAACCACGAGTCGAGACCCCGACGCTCGAATCCATTCCACATATCACTGGAATATTTCATAGTTCTTTTCGATATGTTAAACCTTCAGTGACGTTTTATCGATTTCATATAAGACTTTCACATGTACGTCGTTACGATGCCGTGGGAGGAATTTCTTACGAGACACACGGAGAAACAGAAACGGAGAGACGGGAGTTTGGTGTGATTTGATTATTATATTTTGATTGACAACGGAACAAAAATGTAGTGACTGTGCATGTATTATGAATACCGCGTGCATGATATGTGTCAGGGCAGGCTAGTCCGATTCCGTGCTATATTTACGTATAAAATTTAACATCATTACATTTGACACAAATTCAATATTGCGTTTAGATGTCATTACGGAATGTGCGTAGAAGCCATTAAAACACAAACACTACTCCTGAACAAAATGCAAATTGACATTACCTGTTTTGATATTGGACTATTCTTATTATAAAAATTCGACCAAATCCTGAAGGTTTAGCACTACGAATCAATGCTTTAATTCTCATTAAGCAACACGTTTTATGCGAGCGTCACTCCTTAAATTATTGAGATACAGGAAAACGATCTAAGCAAGACACACCAGATTGACATATGTTCAAAGTAGTCTCCTTCAGCATTAGTAATCTTTTGTACCTGAATTTTCCACAAACGTAAAGCATTCTGCTTGTCTTTTATAGAAGTATAGACCAAATTATCAATAACAGCTGAGTCGATCCCTTCTTATGATGCAAAACGACGATCACGGAACTTTTTTTAATTAACAAGAACCTAAAGTCGCACATTGCGAGATCCCGTGAGTTAAGCGGATGTTCTAAGACTAAAATTTTTACTAAATATTTTCCTTCAAAAAGTTGACAGTGAGCTCAGCTGTATAAAAGGATGCGTTGTCGTAGAGTAGCATTAAGCTTCTAATTCTAACAGCGATGTGCCATTTACTCTCATTTGAAATAATTATCTGTTAACTGTTAAAGTTAAAATCTAAACATGTCGAAGTACGTTGTTTTAACTTTTCAACTGGCAGTTGACTAAATTGGTCTTAATGATATTGACATTTTTGACATTAAATTAACATTACAAATATCAATATCTCTAAGATTACCGATATTTTGTTACAATAATAATATAATTCTAGAGAGCTTCTAGCAAACAGTGCCATATATACCAGGCCGTCGCGACAATTTCCTGTTTTTTTTTTAATTTAATAGTTTTGACGAAACCTTTACTTTTAAAAAACACGGTATATATTACCTTTTTCATTGCACGTACTTTTTTCACGATGACCGGCGTCAGATCATCTTTTTGAATCCATACTCTACTTTCCTGAGATAGAAAAGTCACAAAAGGGAATGTACGTCTCTTCACCTGGAACAATTCCAGATATTAAACAGTGACCGCCTTGATTTAATAACTTTAATGCCTGTCGGCTGACCCTCACACGCTCGGATTTTTCGTGTTGTGTAAGATGATGTGGAACCCGACGAGAAACAATCTTTTTTATTCATCAATTCATTATGCGAGACCATATACATCGCTGCGGATCCAATTCCAAGAGTATTCTGTATTGTGTGGTAGGTGCATCGATTGTTATCTTTATTCATTTTACAAATACGGGTGACATTATCTGGAGAAACTATCGAAACAGATCTTCCCGTATGCTCTTCATATTAAAGTGAGTCACTTCCGTTACGGAATTCTATAAATCATCGAAACACAGTGGCTCGAGATGGCACTTCATTATTAAACGCCGACTGTAACCACTGCACACGTTGTTCCTCGAATGGATCAACCCTAATGTCATAGTATGTTATAGCTCGCCAGTGCTTATGTTTCAAATGCATTACTTTTCTCAGAAAAGCACACTTTACGACACCCCATGTTTAAAAACGCGGGAAGTGACTACTGCGCCCGCTTTTGTAGTGAAACGGACTTGCTCGCGCGCGCCATCATGACCGCGGGAAATCATGACCGCCCACTATCTCAATATGTATCTCCAGAGTGACCCACGTATACGTTATTGAAGTCTAACGATTTTCATAGAAATTTTCATATGAAATGTGAGTAAGGCTCTTTATTCCGAATTCGTTTCAAAATTTTAGATTAAATAATTTTAATGGTAACCCAAACAAAATTATCGTACATTTTCTTTAAGTTATTTTAACTACGAATTTGAGAAATTAAAAAAATAAATGTGTACTTCTCAATACAAACCCGATCATTTATATGCCACACGATGCATCTGTCCAGTTTTTTTTTTTATTTTATTTCCTGGTAAGACTCCATAACTAACCTCGAAAATCAGAATTCGTTTACTTAACGACACCATATGCTCATGATTACCACGATTGTTAAAGTCACTTGACTCTGTATAAGCTAAATTACAACTTTTTTTTCGTCCAATAGATTCGGAGGAAATAGGCTGTAAAATACAAATACACAGACAGACACAGACACGAAAGTGATATTATAAAGGTTCCTTTTATTATATAGAGTAAATAGAACTCTATCCAAGATAATGTGAGCCTGGCAGTTTTCACTTTATTTATACTCTTTCTGCAATGTGCATGGCATTGTTCAGAATCTTACAAGTAGCTAGAGAAAGTTTATTGAAAAGTGTCACATCAATCGCAATGTAAAATACATTTTTGAATTAGTGTATTGCCATTTTTTTTCTTTTAACGCCATATTACTTTTTGATTTACCATTTTATCTCCAAAACTAGTGTCCACTTCCAAGTTATTTTTTAAATTCATCTCTGCAACTGAACCTTCATTTTTCAATTTTCTACGACAAATATTCTTTAAAATATTCCTACTGTCACAATAATCTATTTAATATTGAAATTTATAATAATATTAATTGAAGGTTTATAAATAAAATATAAAAATATACAGTATTTAAATTTTGTGCTCTTCTATATTATTTGGTAAGTAACACAATTTTAACATTATATATTTTACATTACAACTCTTTACTCTTTTATGTGACTAGTATTATTTTGCATCAATATACCATCAAACAATGTGTTTGGATGATCTTGATTATAACTTGTAATTGAATATTAACGCTATCTGTCGGAAGTTTATTAGATAACAATCACACGTACGCATGTCGCCTACGGCATCCGAGATCTATTTTCTTGTCTATTCGTACGGCCTAAATATAATAACTTAATACATATAGGATAATTTACTTACGCTGGATAAATACGAGATCGAATGGTAATGAAAAGCGGGTACGAGAGCTGATTGGGATTAAGAGATCGGGAGCAAGTCTAGAATTTTCCTTCCTTAAAAAAACCTCATCTCCGAAATAACAAGATGAAATATAATAGATGAGTTGTTCGCGCCCCCGAAAGTAATAAACAACGAAAAAAATAATGATTAATTCCAGGACTATCTTAAAAATTATTAAGATATCTTAAAAATTTATATCATAAATTTATTATCTTCTTACGGAAAACATTGCAAGCGCGAGTACACCATAAATTGCACATTTTGTACACTTAAATCCTTCACTATTTAGACAGATGTATGTAACTTCACATAAACAATGAAAATCGGACGGCGAAAGGCTAACCGTTGAAATACAACCATTTCATTCCAAAAATCAATTAGTGTTTAGAGTCGGCCGCTCGCCACACAACTTCGATTGCTGTCGAGAAAGTTTAACGGCGTAGTTGAAAACCTACTGCAGCCGCGGCGGAGGCTTCAATCGGATAGACGCTGTTCGGATCTTTAACCTTTTAGGAACAGGGCGTGCACTTAAATTTGCAATCTTTTTTTAAGGTTCCGTACCCGACACCACCCTATCTGTCATTAAGCCTCTCTATCGATCTGACTGCCCTAGCTTAGAAAGGGCTCTATGCCTTTTGAACCGCACTATCGAAATTTCATAGAATGTATGTTGTTACGGCGAATGTTCTAACAGATATTCCTGAGAAAAGTAAAAAATAAACATTTAAGGAAGTGTCCTTGAAACGTGTTTCTTACATCGTATTCAATTTTTACTTTATCGTATAGACATACAAGCATTCAACTTAGGGCGATTGTACTCCGAATTCTAAAGTTAAGAAACAAACAATAAAATCCGGTCAACTCTGAATCGGGCTTACGTTAAGGACCCGAACTGAATTAAATAAAACAGATTATTTTTTTGGTAAACACTTAACAAAATATATCGTGTGGTGGTTCGTTCGTTCCTTGCGTGGCGGTCGGGAACCTCAGTGCGCAAGTTAGACTCGCACTTGGCCGCTTATATTTTTTACTATGTACGCTTAAGTCCCATGTCCAAGTCAATAAAAATTCTAAACACCGAAATTATTAAACCGCACAAGCTAATAAAAGTAGATAATGTAAACAAAAATATCACACGCACATAAATGTTATTACAAAATTGAAAGAGAAAAATAGTATCAAAATTTGCCACATCATTCATTATCAAAGAAAAATAATTATGCCAAACTAATTAATGTCAAATGAATGAGATAAGGTCAAGTCGTCAACTAATAATTTATCTAGACAAAATAACATAGCGTTTAAGACACAATTTGAATATCAAAAGATATTGTAAAAAAAATATATGTATTTTTCATCTCAAACTTACTAAACCAATATTATATACAGAATCAGTAATAAGTACTCGATAAAAATTATTGAATAAATATCATAATTACCCGTCAGCAGGCGGTGGGCGTATTTTTTAATTACTCAGCGTCACCGATTTGATCTATCGAAAGTCCATTAGGACGACGACGGCCCGCGGCGGGCGCGAAGTTCGCGGCCGGCGACGCACGGCGCGGCCGGAAGCGCGTCGGCGGTTGCTGGCGCGCGGCGCTCGTCTGCGGCCGCCCGACGCCGCGGCCGCCCGCCGGCGCCCGCCCGCCGCCCGCGTCGGGCGGAAATTGTGGCGAAATCGGAAAGAAGAAAAAAATGCGGCCAATCGTCGGGGCCCATCGACGCGAGTGAAAACTTAAAACCGTGGGATGACAACGGTTTGGCTCTTTGGGGAGGTTTTCGAATTAAGTGTAACAAAAATAATAATAGGGTTTGTGCAGTGCAGACATTTGAATCTGCTTAGATGTAACTTATCTAAGTGTTCGATAACTCGAATCAATATTCAATTCGTTGGATGGGGATTCGTGATTATAGTAGAAGAGCAGATTCGATAGTCAACATGTAGTTTTGCAACCAACGAAACTATATGTCGCAGGCGAGCTCCAATCATCAATTTCCGAGATATAAAAACGTAGTCATAAAATTCGAGATTTAAAAAATAGAAAACAAAAATGTATACATCTATCGGCATTTCGAAAAAAAATTTTTTTTTCAATATTTCATTTATTAATTAAAATACATGATTGAATTATTAATTCCCATATACTGTTTACATTAACATGTAGGTCACCCGAATTCATAAGATTTATACTCTTACAAAAATTGCTCTACGCGCATAAATAGTTTTAACTACAAGAACATTAGTGCTAATATATCGGGAAGGATTTTCAAAAAACGTTGTTATCGTTTGAAGTGTCATTCCCATGCATCAAATATTTATACGGTGTGTCTATACGTGGATAAATGCCCATAAACGTATTGTATGCAAGTGTATTATTTATACTGTCAATATCGTTTATGATGTGCAATCTGTAGTTATGCGCACGCACCTACGTCAGGTCACGCCATGTTGATCACGGCAAACTTAGTTCGATGCCGGCTGCAGCATTAAATCTATCACGTATTACATCATCAATAGCTTTTTAATATAACATATGACTAAGTTTCTTTTCATTGATCACAATCTTTTAATTTTGAATTTTCTTATAGATCCCGGCAATTATTATCATAGAGGCCATATTTATAATCTGATTGTAATGAAATTTTTTATATAAAATAAATTTATATAATGCACTTAGTTCAAGTAAAAACGCATTATTGTAAATTCAGTTTTATTTTTAAATCAACACAAGTTCCGATTATTGTATGGTTCTTTGAAAGGAACGTGTACCGTTTTAGGGTTTCGTACCTGTAAAGAAAAACTTTATTCTTATACGATCACTTGGTTGTCGGTCTATCCGTCTGTGCATCTGTCCGTCTGTCTGTCATAAACATTTTCCTCAGAGATCCATAGTTATATCGAGTTAAAATTAATACCTAATACATCTGAGGTCTTGTGGAGCTATAGAAAAATCAAGGTTTTAAGACAACATAATCAAAAAATACAGCCAAAATACAAACCTTTATGCTTTATATTTTGAAACTACCGTAAATCAAAACCTAAAGGGTACTTTTTATTGATCTAGTGTAATGAAATTTAATAAGAAAGGTCTGACAGCACAAATAAAGGAAAAAATCTGACAATCGTTAATTTGTAGTTATATCATTTGCAAAAATATTTTTTTGTAATCACAAATTTAAACTTGCAATAGAAGTATGGACCGTGATGTATTTTGAATTTCAAAACAATTCGAAAAACTTGTTTTAAGAAAAAGCATAAGTTTAGAAATTCCTGAAATCAATATCTAGTCAGTATCGGTATGGAAAACCAATATCATCGGGGTTCTTGATGGATGAAATATCGTTATACATAATTAATTTTATGCGGAACCGCCATGATGTAAATCTTATTCGCAATTGTCAAGTTTTTTTGTTCTAATTTTAGGTTATTATGTGATTTCAAATTATTATGGACTATAAAAGAAACAAACGACTTTAAGAAATGTGTTTAGATGAAAATTAAGCTGTTGTTCTTAGTTGCAGCATTATTTTTTCTTTCAACTTTTCTTTAATTATACTAGTGATGTACTTTTAAATAGAGTATAAGTATAACGTAGCTGACAGCAATAGAATCATTTTACTATGTCAAGAATTTTAAATAAATTTGTCATTACGTACGATCCAAAAGATGGGACAAATTATTAGTTTTTAATTATTTGATGGGTTTATCAAGTCATGTACTATGTTTCATAGCACTTGAAGTGTAACAGATATTATAGACATCCAAAAATATTATTTTAAAACCTAAGAAATTCATATTTATTATTAATCCAATTAGGATTATATTCAAATAAATTAATAAAAACAAAACAGTAATAAAATTTATATTTTCAAAGAAGTTTTATAATATTATGCGAACATGTGACATCCATTGGACGACATTTTAAGCTTTTACTTACCATCTATGTAAATTGAAACCACAAAATTTTAGTAAAACCGCAATCATCTATAGTCACAAATTAAATGAAAAATATTGTACATAATTTATATAACGTACCAGTTAAATTTGTAAAAAAATTACAAATTCAACTTCGTTTGCCTTTAACACTTTTCATTATAAAGTTCTTTTACCGTACAAAATGACCAAGGTCCTGCTACTGCATTATTTACGATAAAATTACATGAGATTTTTAAAGCAACCATTTTGATCTATCGCCACTAAACACTATGCAGATGGTGTATTCGCTTCATGTACGACTGTAGCACCACCAAATGTGAGGCTGTTAGAAGTATTTCTACGAGGGCTGCCATTTGTGTCCGGAATATCAAAAAGAAACAAACGTTTGTAATTTTGTATGTCTTTATTGCTTTTCAAAATGTTCACCGTGATGATCGATGCACTTTTGCATACGATGAAACAATTTTTTATAGCACTTTTTTCATTCTGATTGAAGTGTCTCTTAACGTACATTATAAACGCACCAGCGGCCTCTTCGCGGCTCGAAAAACATTGACCACAAATTATTCTTCACGCTTGGGAATGAATAGAAATCGTTGGGTGCCAAATCGAGGCTGTACGGCGGATGACCAATCAATTCGATCTTTTGACCTTCCAAAAACCGAGTTGTTTCGGCTGACGTGTGACAGCTAGCATTGTCATGAGGATAAGGAGTTCTATTTTCAAATGTTGTAATTATTTTTTAAATATTATTTTATACGTGGCCAGTTCCGGATACGTAAATAGGAGCCCTCGTACTACAAATGGTAATAGGACTTCGCAATGAAAAAAATAATATTCCTTAAAAAAATAGAGTATTTTTAAAACTGGTGACAATTGATATTTGTCCTTACTTAATATTGTACGAATTAAGAAAAGAAGTTTAATTATAATATGTGTATTGATTTTAAAAATAGCAGCCCTAAAATCAATGAAAATTAGTTAAGCTAATGTTAAAGCATAACAAAGAACAACAGTCGAAGGATATTGAGACAGTCATTTCTCATTGAAACTGTTATAAGTCTGTTAAATTAGTAAAGATTCTTTCCTATTTACTTTGAAATGGAGCATAAAAATAGTTTAAAAAGCAAGATTTCAATCAATCACTTATAAGATTCCATTCGACCCATAGTCATAAGAGACAAAAATTTCGTCCTATAGTTGAACACATCATATCAAGATATCAAGGAAATATTACAAGTTATTTACTCAAATCACACTACATCGTTAAATGTGACTGAAAAATATATGATTTATATCGCATTAAATAATCATATGAGACTTATTTAATTAACAAAATTCTTGCTTTTTTTTGTTTTAAATAATGAGGCACGATATGTCAGGGATGTGTTATATAATTGCGATTTTCCTTTTAGTGCAACCCACTGTAAATGTAACACAAAAAATATTTTTTCGTCGTTGAGCAACAAAATTTAAATTATAAAAAAAAAAAATATATTAATAAATATTTATATAAAACTTACTAATTTATAACATCTGTTATTATCAGTGGTATTTTTAACAGGAGTATTAATAATATTGACTTTTGCCTTCTTACTGCAGCGATCTTAGTTATTTCTTCGGTTAATTTTCCATTTGGCAACCGGAAATTTATAAAATTTCTATTTAAGTATGGTGTTAGCATGTTTCCAGATCACAAAACAGCCATTCTTGTGGTCTATTTGGTTTTTAATTATCGATTATTCATTAAAAATGTACGTATTTAATAGTCTGAAATTTAGAAATAGCCTCCTAAAACGCCTAAATTATCCGCTGCGAACGCTGGCACCGTTTTGGTTCTCCCTTCCCTATAACTTAGCACGAACCAGATGTATTGACAATAGCATATCATTTACATAAATAGAAGGAATGATATATCTTGAAACTTAAGACTTGAAACCTAATACTTGTACATACTGTATATTTATATAATTACATTGTAAGTATATTGTATTAACAATATATGTAATTATATTGTAATATATTATAATATTTGATTGTATTTGAAAGTCTTCAATTCCAATTACGTATTTTTCTTTCGCACGTAAGTATTAATCGATCCCAAAAAAAAAAAATAATCTTAACATTTTACGAAATACAATTTGACCTTATTAAAATAAAATGCAAAAATCAATTTGCTCGAGTTAAAAACTTGAATATATATTATCTCGGCTGATAAATTGCAGCCGTTAGGGGAGTCCGTTAGAAGAAAGCGCCCTTAAAATGGTTTAATTAACTCTTGTTCAAAATTGTGTCGTACTTAAGAGAACACAATTTTCACTAATTACTTAGCAAGTCTTGGAAAAACATTTTTTTTTTAACTTTTCATGACTACAATTTGAACACAATACAATTGATGACAAGAAAACAAAATGCATTCTTTATATTTTTCATTAAAAATTAGTTTTTCAATATATAAACATTACATTAAATATGAATACATTACAAATTATTACATTAATTAAATCAGAAGAATCGTGAAATCTACATTTTATTTTCATACTCCATATAAGTCGTCTTAAAAACAACTCGACGAAATTGTTCAGAAAAGAATAATTAATAAAATTTTATTAAAAGTATTTGCGGCCATATTATGATTGGCAATCCGGCAGTAACATATTTTCTCAATTGATATTAATAATCTACAAAATAAATACACTTTGGTTTATATACAGACAGACGTAGAAATCTCGCAGTCGGATCTTGTAGTATTATATACACGATAACAGAAGAACAGAAAATTATAGTGATTTATTTTTTTAGATTGGCTTTTTAAAGTATGGTCAAACGAATTTTATATTTATTTGGTAACCTTTCTTTAGCCCAAAGATTTTATTTTCTGTTTTATCTTTATTATCTTTTCGTATTCGCCTTCATTCAAATTCGCAATCTACAGCAATATTGAACCAACAAGGCGATGGCAAAATATACTTACTATACGGCTGATCGCAGCTTTGAATTCAGTGTTCTATCCTCCGGGACCAAAATGAGACCCCTTTTTCAAAATTGAATTTTGATTTTTTTTAAAATACAAACCGTTTATACAGGGCATCTTTTAGAAAATCCCGATGTTTTCTTATTTTAATATCAACAAAAAATTCGTCGTTTTGAGCAGTATTGCTCAGAATAGAATCTTATTATATTGCCTCGAGAAATTATATGGTTTATGTTAATACCAATAGTACAAAAATCTGTTTTTTGATAGACCTAGTTCAGTGCGTATTTTGAAACGGATTATTGATATTATATAAGAAGTTGTTGTTCGAGTATAATTTCGGTAACTTTTATGTTTAAAAATTATCAAGAATGTGTCTGACTTAGTTATTTTTTTTATTATGCCATCTTTTTAAGTAAATAAATTATTAATAATTTATTAATTTATTTACTTATAACTTATTTAAATAAATAATAATTTATTTAAATAAATAATAATTTGTTTATTTAAATAAATTATATAATAAAAATAAATATAATTAGGATAAACGCTAAGTAATACATTATTGCGGACTTGGTATGCTTTGTTGACACAAGATATTTATAACCCAAAATTTTTATTACTTAGTATGCATCAATTTTTTCATCATTCAAAGAATAATTACTAATACCGTTCTAAGATAGTTATTTATATTTTTAACTTAAATATTGCTATCTTACAATTTTCTCGAATGAGTACCCATTATATTTTAGTGCAGAACCTCGCTGTTACTTCTCGAAACGGACGAAATAGATCACGGCGTTTAGTTTAAATCATAATTAACGTCGTTAACCGCTTTGATGTTTTGGATTTGACTCGGAACGTCGAAAGGTTAAATTCCGTAATTAAGACGGATTAACTTCGACATTATACACGGATTTGAGGAAACGATTTGCCTTAACGAAGCTTAACTCGGTTAGAAATTATATTAACCGATGTTCCACTGAAGTCGTTCCATAAGCATAGTCGGAATATTGAAATTCTAATCGCAAAACAAATCACATTACAGATCGTAGCGTAAAGTTACCGTGATAGCACACAAGCTGGCCTACAACTAGAGTGACATTCTAGAACCATAGACGCGGTAAATCTACAATGACAGGTAGGCTATACAAGTACTGTCGTATAGCTGTTGTTGACAGTTCAGATAGTTCAATTTAGGAAATTCACATAAGAATAGAACACTTTTCACTGTAATAGTCATAGAGGGCCGCAAGACCGGGGTTAAATCAGTAGTCCTGTTGTGCTCCCGTGATTCGGCACGTGTGACCGCAAGGATGAAAGGGCCAAGGGAAGTGGAGGGTTGTAACAGTCATAGGAGTCGAGAGAGACTGAATATAGATGATTCAGCTAGGCACAGCTAAATCCACCGTTGTGGGCACGATGGGCATGCCCTCAACCCTTATAGACTTGTGACGTCACACTTTCACAGTTCACTGGGTATTGTTGATATTATATCCAATGCCTTATTAAAATAAAAAATGAAAATGAATCGTACATGATTCGGAATGGAGCAAAGTACTTAAGCGGTCTTTCATTATACAACTGTCGTACAAGTTGTTTGCAACTGTGGCAAACGGCTTTACATTTATACGACACGTCGAAAAACGACTGCTACGAAATTGACTCATTTTTCATACGGCTTCGGAATGAATCGTAAAAAGCCACCAGTACATACGGCGATTGTAGTGTATAAAAGAAAAAGATCACAAAAGATGAAGGCCTTCGCTGATAAAAGGAAAAGCATTTTCTCAGATTGGCTTATTACAGGGTTTCTCAAACTTGTGGTTCCACGTACCCCCTTTTAAAGTTTTCAGAGGACGGCGAACTAAGAAAGTAATAAAATTGGCTGTTCAAGAAAATAGGGTTTTTTAATTCAATAGAAAGTAAGAAACAATAAATAATAATAAAAACATACAAAAAGAAATATCTTTTTAGTATTAATGTGATAGGGTGCGGTCTTGTTTGTTGTCGCATATTGAGTCAATTTTTTAATTTTTATTTGCCCAAAACAAACTCTTAATATTCCACAAACAAGAATATTTTTCACGTATATTTATGAATTCCTTCAAAAAATTCGTTTTTAATCTCCATTTTGTAGGACACGACCAACCTTGCCCACATTTGAAGCTAGATTACACAGTCGTGTAAATCGTATCGATTAGCATTTGAATTATAAAACGTTGGAACTTGGCGAGATCTGACCGTGCGATTTGTACCACTGTCGACCGTTCGCATACGACAGCTCTTTACATTATTCAACCGTCGTGCCGGTCTATACAACGGTCGTTTACAACGGTACGACGGTTGCATAATATAAAGCGCCTATTAATGACAGAGGATACACTGGTACGTCATGTCACATTTTTGATAAACATATTTTCTGCTTCTTTTTGGCACACAAATATTTATATTAGAAAAAGAGGTGACTATTGGCTGGGTGGTCAGACATATACTAATTTAAAAGTAAGCGTGAGTTGTATGCGTGCACGCACATGTACGTTACCGTCAAAACTTCAGAACCGCCTTCCTTTTTAGTGGAATGGCGCTGACGCTAGTAGACTGTCCTGTTAGTAAACATAGGTAACTTAACTTTAATCGAAAAAAGTTTAGTTTATAAACTTTTTTGTTATTGTCAGTCAGGGTGAATTGGTGATTGTTTTGTCAATTTTAATATACGGTTCAAATATCAGGCGAAATCGGTAGAAGAGAGTACTTTCGGAAATCAATTTACACGCTTCTGGGCAGAGATTGTCTCCGGAGGTACCCGACCTATTTCAATTGGGAGTTTTTCCACCTAAACCGAATGTTGGTGACGGGGACTGGCATATATATCGATAACGCGACGGTGAAAAAAGTGGTTCAGATGTACCGGCTACTCATTGTCGATAGTGAATAGACTGTTATAAATGAATATCGACTCTAGATGTCCCAATAGAAAAGACAATATGAAAACAATTGCACCATACCAGACTGTAGCTCATTTCATCGAAACATGCGATCAAGATTTGTACCCTGACATAAAAATTTTCCTACAAATACTAGAAACTCCCGGTCGGCATAGCTACCGTATAGATAGTTTTCTATCGTCGCAAAGTAAAGTTTTGATTGCGTGCGTCAATGGCACAGGAAAGATTATCCGGACTATAGCTCTCATAAATATACACAAAGATGTGAACCTGAATATCTATGAAATTATCAACGTTTTAGCAAAAGAAACGTAAACTCTAATTTGTAATTTAAGTAAGCACCTAAATAAAATTACTTAATATAAACGTATACTAAGAGTATAATTTAATTTGATATCTTTGAAGTTGTAAAAATTTGATTCAATCAGTTTAGTACTTTAGTGTCTAAATGAGACATTGTTATGAGCAAGTAAACGGACATTTACTTTTCTATTTTCGTGAGCGAATAACCAACAATTTACAGGTTCATTAATTTACTAGTGTTTGCACCACGGCTTTGCCTAGATGGAACTGTACATTGCACAATATTTTGGTCAGGGCGTCATATATTGTAAACATCTTCTTTCTAGAAATGCCGTATATCGATCAAAAGGGATTCATACTCCGACTCGCACTTGACCGAATTTCGGGTTACTGTAACCACAAGCTTTTTAAGGGCTGTATCCGCGCTTGGATTCAGCTCAATTTGATCGATGTCCAGTACAATTTTGGTTTTTAAGTATTACAGTAATGCTTGTCAATTGTCATAGGCTAACCATCACCAAACCATTGACCAAATTGTTAAAGACAAGCCAAATATTAAGAAATCAGCGTTGTTGAACGACGTCCAAGCAATTTGCTTATTGTCTATAGCTTGGACGGTTGATTTTCGAGGTGGCTGGAAGCGCATCTATTGGAAGTTTTGCTACTCCTCGTACCCCAGTAGATGTGACTGTCTTGTTTTCCCTAAGGATGTGCTGATCTAGCATGAAACGTACCTAGAAATAACATTGTAACTATTTAATTTAGCGTACTAAGATAAATACAATAATACAATAAACTCATTTATATTTTCGATATCTGTCGATCCTCCCGAATCAATATGCATGCTGCATGTTGACACATGTTGTAAGCAAGCGCTTCTACATAGCTTTTATTATTATTAGGGTTCCTTACCTCAAAAAGAATTTTTATAGAATCACTTCGTTGTCCGTCTGTTTGTCAGTATTTTTGTATGTCTATAACCGTTTTTTTCAGAATCACATAGAGAAATTGAAATGAAATTAATAGCGAATACTTGCGTTTGTAGTTTCTAGGAGCTGTAAAAAAAAATAAGTTTACAGGTCAACGCTATCAAAAAATGGGGCGTTTTATAATATATTTATCGCAAATATATCAAAATCTATAAGGTAATTTCTGTTGTCCTAAAATCATAAAGTTCGGTAAGGAACGAAGTTTCACAAAACAAGTATAAGGGAAAATCAGAAAATCATTAATTTATAGCTTTATCACTAAATCCTTTTTTTTTTGCTATTACAAACTAACATCTGCAATTGGAAGTATGAACCGTGATGTAGACTGACGTATGGAAAAATACTTTTTTTTTATTTTCCGCTATGAATATTTAGGTTTTCCAAAAATTTAGGAATTTCAAAAAGTTTTCAAAACATTTTTTTTTAAAGAAAAATAATTGAATTTTGTACGGAACTTTTAGAATGAATATTCGGACGTGTCCGCTGTTTTTTTTTTCATTTTATTTGAATGCGTATATTAAAAAATATTAATTTATTTTTCATTGAAATTTACTATTTTCTGTGTTTATCAATAGTATTAGTAACATTAATTATTTTTAATTTTTTTTTTACGCCAAAACAGACAGCTAGCGTCTGCTCTCTGTTTTGGCGTATCAAATTTTAAAAACCATACCAGAACCATAGAACCAGAATTCTGATTACTTTTAGTGGCTACCAATTTTATCAGCATTCTGGTTTAATTATTTTGGCAGTAGTCACTATCTATTAAACTACGAAAAACATTAATGTCTGAATTAAAGAGAATAAATAAATTCAAACAGACTTTTCAACTATGTAATTTTAATATTCGAAATACGTCAAACGTCTTTAGCAACTTTTCGTCCTCTATCAAGGCACAGTTTATTCCAAAGAGTCGATTATGCGTTGTTAAGGAATAAACACTTTCTCGTTTGCCTTCACTGACAACTGTTATTTGCATTATGATCATGTAGCGCCCGCATATACAGACCGTTACGAATAAATCACACGTATCCATACACGAATACTAGTAAACAAGAAAGCAATGACCATAATTAAAAACTCGCATTCGCTCCTCTATTCTAAGTTTGCCTTATCTGTGATATAAACCGCCTGCGAGAAGAAAAGGCCAAGCGGAAACGCAATAGCTGACGGACGCGCGCCGACGGCCGCCCGCCGCCGACCGTGCTCACTGGCAATCGATACGCTCCATATGCTTCAATAGTCCTATATATTCCTCTAAGCATAAATACACACGGAGGTTTGACTATTTCATAGAAGCACGTGTAAAAGTATATCATCAGATATGTATATGTAGACAAGACAGACACGTATATATGTAAAAAGGTAAAGATATATATCCTTTATGAGCTGACTCTTCTATCAAGATCCAAGATAGATACAGAATCTTAAAACTGTGACGCGACCGATTGAATATTAAAAAAATTTAATGTTTATTTACGAATGTTATTTATATTAATAAGTGCAAAATAATTGAAAGACTTACTTACTGTTCCTAGTACACGATCGTGCTAAATAATAAAAAAGTAACACGGGAACCAAAAGTCATTTTTTTTATAAACTTACGCCTAATTACTAGGTCATGTGATCACGTTCACAGTACGTCCCATCTAAGTGACGATCTAATAGCGAGAAACATGTAGCTTTCTGAACAAAACTGACGCTCATAAAAGAATGAATTAAATCAACACAGTACTACAGTACGTCCTACAAGTGGACGATCGATATAATCAATATAACAATTATAAACATGTTAATATAATGCCTTGTAGTTCAAAATCCTTTGTATTTTGTTCAAGTTTATTTAAGACTGTCTAATATGCACATCAAAAAATTGTTGCAAAGAGAAATATAAGTTTTATGCTTTAAGTTGTACGCTTTAATATTTTAAGATATTCTATCAAAGGTATTCAGGGGAATACCTTTGAAGGAACATAGGAAAGGACTAAGTGGAATTAATAATATTTTAGTTTCATAAAAAAACACCTATCTACTTTTAATGGCCCTTGTAGAAAAATAAAATAATATAGGTACTAACGGAGGAACGAAAAGGATTTTTTTCTAAAATCTGTGGTTTGTTAAAGACCAATAAAAAATCTAAACGTATACATTGTACTTTCTTCGCTCATTTGATAGCATATGGCGAGAATTTTTTCCAACGAGTGGCCGACCCCCCCAAAAAAAGGATTTCTATACATGAGCGCATTCACAAATATGTACTTATAAAATATTTTTGGTGTACTTATTGGTCAGTTTCAGTTTAACTTAAAAATCATAAAAAATTTGAATCACAACTAATAGAATTAACACATCTGTGGTTAAATCGATAAAAAATGACCCCACCCCAAACTCATACATTCATTTTATTTGATCTAATTTAACGTACATTTCGGTCTCGTTCGTGTAAACAGATACATAATATTACTTATTTGTCGAAACTTCGAAATCAGTTTTAATATTCATTACGAGTTAGACAGTGTGATACGTATTCCGAACTAAAACTAATCACAAACTTGTTCAAAAATAAATAAATTTCAGGAAACAATTTCAATTTACAGCTAACTTGTATATTACATTCGTATGAATAGAGTATAAAATGAAATATTCCATTTGATGTTATCGCTGTATATGTTCATGATGTAAAGGAAATAAGACGAAAATATTTTCTTACAAATTATCTGAGGAAAACAAAAAAGAAACCTTAATGTTTTACAACGTACACATTTCATAAAAAAATATATATAGAAAACGATTGACCCTGCAGGCAAGCCTCAAATCTTGCCATTTTCGATACAAAAAAGCTCAAAAATACAAGCATTACATAAATAATAAATATTTTTGAATCCAGAAGAATAGTAAGCAATATTTTTAATTTTAAATTGAGTGAAGATCTCTTGAATACAGCAAATTCCATGAAAGTAGATGGAACCGTTCACATATTGTATTATATTTGCACACACGCATACACAGTGAGGGACCGAGAGCGGGGGGCGACGTAAAAATATTATAAAAACTGTCAAAATAGTCTCTTTGCGACTTCAAGATATCGACGTCAGAGGAAAACTCGATTTTCGGAAATACCAATGAAAACAACTCTTCCTTAATTTATAAAAAAAAAAAACTATATTATGTGAATCTATCTATGCACGTGCGAAGTTATACTTTTGTGGCGTAATTAAAAAAAAATGTTTTTAATTTATTGCATACAAATAATTAATTAGAATAAAATAATAAAAGTACTGGGCTGGGATGGAATACGGATAATAAAGTTTTAATTACATTTGAAAAATTCAGTATGTTAATGTTATTTTCTTACACAAAGTGTAATATCTATTTTATCTTTCTATTTGAAATTATAACTATTATTAAGTAATAAAATTTAAATATATTAACATAATTTTATTGTCTTCTTCGATTTTACATTCAACTAACCAATCTCATCAACCGATGTCACTGTCAAACTTGCTAATTCCGCCTGTCTTCAGCCATATTAATATTCGGAGCAATGATATTAGTACTATCGTCCATATTTTGAGAAATGACAATCCACAAGCTCGGACGATTGACATATCAGTTATCAATGGTCTGAAGTTACTCGCTAAACCGCTTGCGAGCAACTTCATGTTGTAGTTTTCATGTCACCACGATAAAAATTCATTCTCATCATTTTTTCATAACGCGCCAAAAGAAGTATAGCTTCAAAAATTATCTTGACGGAAAATTAAAAAAAAACTCACGTCGAGTGCTACAAACAAATAGCAACACTTACGAGATTTACTGATGTTTAGTGTCTCTTTGTTCTCAAACCTTAGCACATCTTTCATATTGTTCATAGCAAAATGATTAAATTTGGAATAGCTAATAATAGATCGTTTTAATATGAAGCTTAGTAATGGTGATGATTATTATAGTTAATAATAGTCATTAGACAAAGAAAATAGAGTATAGAAATTCAAAACTTAGGCTGTGTTATAATATTTTATATAATACAGCCTAAATAATATATACAAATATATAATATATATTAAGGCATAGCCATATAGTTAGGGACAGCATTTTAAAAAGCGTATTTTAAAAACATCCGTTTAGAACGCTCTGCCAACTGACTATGTATCCAAGCTAACGAAACCATAACTAACCGCCAGTTTCATATAAATCCACATCTTATTAAGACATTTCATTCGAAACATATTAAATTAAATAAAATATGGAATTTTATGGTGTTGACAAAATGGCGACACGGCCTCGGCCATGCATCAAAAAGCCTGACGTTATATATCTTTCAGCATTTCCGTCGTCGAAAATTTTTGATGTGACACATCTGTTGGCGCGACTTGGCAATAAAATTGACTCGAATGCATTACATAGTCATGCTATAATGCCCCTACTCTCGACTCCTTTGTGTGTGCGCGCGCGAATTCTATAAACTTTTACTCTAACTTCACCTTATTCTACATCAAATTCAGGTAACATTTAAATTAAGAAGTTAACTATTAAACGATTTAGTATTTTCATTAATTAACTAAACCAAATAATAATTTATTGACAAATAATTGGTAACATTATAATAGAATTATTAAAATTAATATACTTAGTTCCTAATAGACTTAAAATTTGTTGGTCCCAAAATAAAGTTTGACATTAATTCGTTATTAAATTGTTTTCTTTAATTTATTTGTCATGTAATTTTAAATATTTTAAAAGAATATATTATTATAGTTTCATTACTATGACATCATCCTGTAAAATTTATTATTTTATAATGAATAAAATTGACTTGAAGTTATTTATTTTTATTACTTATTAATTGACAAAATTCCTAAAAGAATTCGATCAATGATTTATTATTAAATCGACATATATTATCTATTTACAAATATATTCTAAATATTCTCTTATTATTATTATATGTAAAATAATAAGAGAAATATATAGATTTCATTAACAAACTTTATTCTTTTTTCTCACTACTTTTTTTATTTCTATTTATTAATTATAAATTCTAATATTAACTTAAGTGTTTCACACCTGCCGGGCGTCCCGTGACAGCTAAAAGTTGTTTTTTATAGCATTTTCGAGGTATAAACGAGCATGCGAGCCACTAAAAAGTATATGGTCACCCCCGTCCATGGACACTCACAACTTCAGAGGAGTTAGAGTCAATGCGTTGCTGATCTCTTGGATCGTAATACAATAACTAATGGAAAGGTAGTCGGATGATGGAGGGGAGATTGGTCTCGGTAACTCTTATTCACTGGACAAAAGACAACAGAGGAAGCTTAATTAAAGCTTTCGTTCACAGAATAAATAAATAAATCCGCTTAAAGGTTACTTCAGAGTGTTGGTATCTTAAGGGTCGAACCGAACAATTTTCGAGCTCCAGCCAACTTGGTCATAGCGTGATTTTACCACATTAAAAGAAAATTCTAATGACATTTCATTTGTTGAAGTCGATACACCGTGATATCAGTAGATGAAAAAGTAAACATTTTAAAAAATACTTCGCATAACATTCGAATTTCCGTTAGCTTATTTACTTCAAACCCACGTCTGCCTAACATCGCGCAACGCCACATCACTTGGATCGTATGCCAGAGTATATGCTTTCCGCAATACTAAGTTACGTGGATTGTACAAGTACAGCTATGGCAATGTCAAGGTGTAAAAGATATGCGTGGTGAGCTTGTGTTACTTCTTAAATGCATTGGATTGTATAAATATGGATAGATTTCTAAGCAGGTTACATACTATCGTTTTATAAATATAGTTATGTTTCTAAGCGAGTCAAACTATAACATTATTTAAGTGATGCCATAGCCTAAGTGTTTCTTTTCCAGCAAACAAACGACAGTATGTGGAAATAATATAAGAAAAAAAATCATGGTCGAATATTAAATATTTAATTAAAATTCTTGGCTATGTTCTTTTATTTTTGTTATTTGACGTTTCTAAGAAATAATGCATTTTTTGCATGTGGTTATTTAAGGAAATGGCCATTTAGCTAGGCACTATAGTGTTTTAACCTTGACGCGGCGTTTGCGATACCCTGTACGAATGAAGGTTTTCGATGATTTCGTTCAGAGGCTTTCTACAATCGAAATACTTCCAAAATTACTTTTTTTACTGGCAGTGATACCACAAAAACACGAAATCATAAGAGATACTCTTGAATACTTTCATAAGTCTTTCTTTGTATTCGATAAAATAAGTTACAACAACTGAAATCATTAAAAAGTAATCAGTAATTAGCATAACAAGTAGAGTAAATTCGATAATTACGATTCGGAAAAACTTGAGGTTGTCGGTGACAGTGATTCATAGTATTTAAGAACGTATTAATCTAACGTCAGGGTCGTATTCTACCGCCTTTAGCCACTTCACAGTTCTTTTGTCCGGTTTCATCACTCCACATCTTACCTTCACATAAACTTTTATTAACGTTTAAGTTGCGTGGACCTTTTAAGCTGTCAACACTGACCCAGTGCGGATTGGGAGCTGCTAATGATTGTTGTCACAAATGATTTTACTGATTTTCGTTTACCTCTATATTAATTTTTTTCGAAATCGATTAAATTATAAGGATTCCTTCGTGAGAATTCACGGAACCCTAAATACGTATAGGAGATCGTTTTATTGTTTTTTTTTATTTACCTCCATGCTAAATTTTACTAAAATCGGTTAAATTATAAGAATTCATCGTAATTCTTAGGGAACCCTAAAAATGTATCGAATATATTTTTATTAGCTTTAATTTATTGCTATACTACGTTTCATTGAAATCGGCTTATCCAAAAGAGTTCTAAGAAACCTTACGGACCCCGAAAAAAAAATTATCGAATATCCCTTTTTGGCTTGTAAATATCTCTATACCCTTTTTGTTATCTGTGAAACTATTATGTATGAATTTTAATAATTTTCACGTTAGAACATCCTAGATTGACGGATTAACATGGTCTACGATGCATGAGCGATCAGCTCGCCTTTGATTCATAGGTGATATTTTAAGCACTAAGCCACCATCCTATTCTAAGCTAATCATTCCAACAGCTTAAAAGGACATTTCAGTCGTGCTACCACTATTCAATTACTGTAACTTGTCGTATTTATAGGCAATCTGGATAAGATCAGAAAAACTGTTCAACGCGGCGTTCATGATGCTCGTGCACAATCCTGCTGCAGCGTACCAAAACGCCCAAGTCTCACTCCGTACTAGCTGTTAAAGTAGTTCAAGTGGTCAACATAAGAAGTCTATTGCACGGCATTATTGTTGAAGGAAAACTTTAATACGTACATAATAAATTAAGTAGGATAAGATACATTTAAAGAGGCAAAAACGCAGTAAAGCGGAAAATCTGCATTACGGTTGACCCCGCAGGCCAATCGTAAAAATTACCACTACGATATTTTATCGATTTGTTTTTTTTCCTTGACTTCAAAAATATATTTGCCTATGAGTTTTTGAATTTTTCATGCTCGAAAATTCAAAAAACCTTTGATCCTGCAGGGCAGACCTAAAACTCTTTGTTAGTTTCGAGATTAATGAATTTTATTAATTTTTCGAACTCAAAAATATAGTTATAATTCTTTTTCATTTCTTCGAGATCAAAAAAAAAAAAACAAAAGAACCTATTCATTTTGATAAGGTTTATGTCTCTTGCTGTTGGTTTTTAAGAAAAAAAAGCCAGCAATAGCACTTCAAAGCATTGAAACTTATGGAAAAATATTCCATAAAAACAATCTTTGAAATTTTTTTCTCTATCGGTATATCTTGAATAAATCAGTTTTATGTAATTTGAGATATTCGATTAAAGTGTTTAGTGCTGAACGGACAGCTATTAGATCTTGGTATTGATCTGTATAGTAGTCAAAAATTACGTCATAAAAACACTTTTCTGGACATTTTCCCTTTGAGATTTCTCAAAATCTACCGCTCGGATTAAGTGAAAATTTTTAGAAAGTCTTAATTGAGTAGGCCACTTTTGAATATCACAAGTTGCATTTCGATCATCGGTTAAACCATTTAAAATCATAAAAGGTTTGTACACACACACAAACACATACACACACCACAGGCATATATATACACCCACGCACACAACACACGCATATACACACAGAGAAAGAGAGAGTGAAGAAAAGAGAAAGATGTCACTTGGGAAATGGCCAAAATAGATTTCTTAGAACCATAAAACGTCCAAATTGAACTAATGAAAACTCGTTTTTCGAAAATAGATCTGAAAACAATACCGTTCCAATTAATAAAAAAAAATTCATAGGAGGAACTTAAAATCAGTTCATGTTAGTTCGCACAACTACAGAACTTTTAAGTTCTTTACATATTAAGTTTTAAGAATTTGAAATAATTTTTCCTCTTCCTTGCAAAAAGCTCTTTCCCATACAACAGAAAATTTGCTAATGTAGAGGCAAATACTCATAAAAAAAAATTTTTCCTGGCGGAATCATATCAATTAATAACATTAAGTTATTTTTATCTAAGTACATTGTACAAAATAGTATTTATATTGTGCCACTTTTTGCCCGCTACTTTTCCCGCATGCAAAAAGGATTTAGATTCAAATTTTGATTTTTATTAAGACCTCTTTTACAAATCTGGTTCTGATCCTACCTCCTTTTGATCCGATACTCGATTTCCAATTACTTAGAATTTATTGAGCGCCTCTCGTAATAATACCTAATTGTTTTGATAATGATTTTTTTATTTCGTAACTCATGTTGTGTTTAATATATAACTATTGATGAATATTTCATTATTGTATTTTTTATGGTAATAATTAGATTAAATAAATTTATATTGATCATATTATTCTTTGCAAATAGACTAGCGATGAACTTTACACACACCCATAAAAAGACACTGAAAATTCACACCAAACGAGGAAAGTAAAGAATGAAACATCGACGGAATAAATAAATTAGGGCAGAAGGAATTCTTTTAAGGAGAGCTCGAAACCATTTACTAAGACTATATTCTATAGTCCATAGTATGCTTTAAGTATATATAGGAGACTTGCGTACACGAGACACAAGATACTACAACAGAAACCGAGAATAACGGTCCACAATAGCACAGAGCAAAAGCAAAAATTAAGAAGACAGCCAATGAACTTTACGAATTTTTAAAGGGACGTTAAAAATTCCGCATCAAATGAAAAAAAAAATTAAAAATGAAAGATTTATTGAAAAAAAAATATGAAAGAAATAATATAATAGAGAGAAATCCTTTATAAGGTCGACGCCGCATTCTAATCCGTTTTATGATGCTCTTCAATAAAAAACTAATTTCACTTAGGTGGGTCCTTTAGACAAGGCACACCTTATTACCACTGAAAGTAAGAAGAATGGACGACATTAGCACAGTGTATAGTACAGATTAAAATGTCTGCTGTTGAACTCTTCCAACTCTCAGTGACAGACACTGAAAGCCTACACCGTTAGAAGAATACAAAAAACGAAAGGAAAATGGAAGAAAGTTACCCTTTTCCATTATATTTATTGGCACACTGTAGTATCTATTACCTTTTCCATTTCCAGTTTCTGGCTAAATTTTGAACGAATACCGACTGATTCTACACTCCCGTCACTCCTAAACTAGGCTAGAAACTACACTACCCTTATACAATTACACTCCCTTCGGTGTATCGGGAATTATCCCTTTGAGCGAATGAAATTTAAGCTGATGAACATATTATTCCCTTAAAATAATACTCAATCTATCGGAATAACTTAATTACGTTTCATTTTAATTATTTTCTTACTTCAAACAGCAAACATAATCATTAACATAAACAACACCCGGGAGTTAGCTGCATAGTTGCGGGGATTACTGCAAGTATCCTTCAAAGAGATTCAAAATATTCTCATATAGAAAAAGTTCCGCTCCCTGAGAGTTAATAAGAATCTTTATATTTTAATAGAATCCAACATATGAATTACATTTATAATTCAATATGAAAGTGTAAAAGTAGCAGAAATCATAAAATTTATCTCAGTATTTCAACAAAATATTGAGATAACTTTTGTAATCAAACACGTGGCAATATTAAAAAAAAAACGTAGAGACAAATTTTACATATAGAAACACATAGAAAAAAAAAGCCAACAGATGGCACTATTTAAACAAAATACTGAGATAAATTGTATGATTCAACAGATGGCACTATTCAAACTAGCCAATGAGGTAAATTTTGTGAGCCAACAGATAGCTCTATTTAAATAAATTACTGACATAAATATTGTGATCCAACAGATGACACTATTCAAACAAAATATTGACATAAATTTTGTGATCCAACAGATGACACTAATTAAACAAAACACATGAATTTTGTAATACTCGTTGGCACTATTTAAACAAATTGCTGACATGTATCTTGTGATTTAGCAAATGACACTATTTAAATCAAATACCGACATATATCTAGTGATCCAACAGATGCCACAATTTAAATAAAAGACCGACATATATGTTGTGATACAACAGATGGCAATATTTAAGTCAAATACTGACATAAATCTTGTGATCTAACGGATGGCACTAATTAAATCAAATACTCACACAATTGTTATGATGCAACAGATGGCACTATTTAAACAAAACACTCACTTAAATTTTGTGATCCAACAGATGGCACTGTATAAACAAAATACTGAGATAAATGTAAGCCAACAGTTAGCATTATTTTCAGGTTTCAACAAAAATCTGTCCCACGACACTATTTGAAAACCATTTCTACTAAAGTTGGTCTAAAATAAATTTGTATTTTAGAATTGGTCAAAATGATTAGTCGTGAATATGGAAAGCACTACCCATAGTTATACGTACCGTACTGACATCTAAATAAATCAATATCAAAATCAACACTAATATTCTAATGAATTTGTTTTACAATTCACTTACCGTTCGCAGGTTGCCCGCATGACATAAGTTTCTTTCATTTATTCCGCTCATTTCGTTGGCGTGGGTTCATTTTTTGGTTTATTCAACAACTTAATTTTCTGATACAAATTCCTGTAATAAAAGTAATATATGCCCATCTTCATTGTGCAAGCAATCTATTTGCAAGGCGTCATAAATCTGGACAGTTATTTAGTCATGGTAATATTACTTTGCCGGTGGCTCCGCTCGACATGTTTACTTTGATAGTAGCCGCCTCTTCGCCGCCCTAGATCTCGGTCTCGTACCGAATGTGGTGCGCCTTCGGTCACACCTTCGCTGTTGGTTTGTTCATAGTAATTCTCAAGGAACCCAAAAAACGTATCATATATTCTTTCACTCGTTTCTGGCTATCTCCTCTCTAAATTTTATTGAAAGTGGTAAAACTATAGGGGTTCTCTGTAATTCTCACGGAAATATTACAATTTATCATATATGCTTTTATTGGTTCCCAGCTAACTCCCTACTAAAGTTTATATAAAGCGGTATAACTATAAGAGTTCATATCTATTCTCACGGAATCCCAAAAATGTATCGTATATCCTTTCATTCATATATTTATACTAAACGTTATTATTGAAATTTTAAGAGCTTTTAGTAATTCGTTCACAGAACGCTAAAAAATAATTAAAAATTCATAATTTATGTTGTAGACAGCTTTTGCCCGCAGTTTCACCCGTTTAAATATAGAACGAATCCCTACAAATTTTATATCGACCGATGATATATTTCCATCGTGATCGTGATATCGCTCCTCGTTCTCGATTCCGTCTCAATTTAGATCTCGAAATCGGTCCTGTTCCAGTCTCGATAACGGTTCTACATTTCTTCTTTACCTTTGATTCCAATACTTTATCCCATTTCTAAGTGTTGTTCAATTTTTACACAGGGACCCTACACAATACCGGAATAAAAAGTACCCTAAAGGTAGGCTCATAAGCTCTTTTAGATAGAAGTGAAAATAGCACCGTTGTTTAGCCTTTCCAAAAATACACCGGACAAATAGTCAGACAGACAGCCAAAAAAAAACTGTGGCCATATAGAATTGTAGGAAAATTATCGAACGCTACATATAAAATCGAGTCACTCAATGAAAGAATGTGAGATATAATTCATGTATGTCGGTTGAAAAGGTTTCAACTTAGATAATAGGAAAATGTAATATATACAAACTGTAAATAGATCTAGGGTGTTGACAGAAAGTATATGTGACAGGTGGCCTTAGTAACAATTATGTTTATGCCACGATGACATTAATAACATTGAATAAATATGGCGCGTAACGGAATATGGCGCGTAACGGAAAAATGTTACCCAGAAATAAAGATGGCGCGTAACAGAAAAACGTTACATTGCTATAAAATTTCTCCCATACGCCGATAAAGAAGTTTCACTTCAATAAAATAAAAGGATTATTTTCTTTCATATAAACCTTCTAATATTTACGAACAAAACACTCAGCCGTTTTCAAGTGATGATCTTGCATACAAGCGGAATTGTATTTTTATTTATATACATAAATCGAAATACGTATTACATGAGCAATCTAATTATTTTAAGAAATTATTTTTCTATGTTAACAATTGAATGACGATCCTAACCCGCGTAGGTAGCGGAAAGCGCTCAATTTACATCTACGGATTAACGGTTCAAATATACTAGGGACACACTAGAGATTGTTATTTAGCGCTAGAGCGCTTAGTATAATTGTGTCAAAACTTGCGAGATATTGTAAATTAATGACATGCACGCGCATGTCATGGCGTTTTGCGCGACACAAATCAACCCTCTCGTAGCCAGCGGCACCACAGATTAATATGAATATTACTAGAAAAGCAGCACAATGACTCACGTTCAACGTAATGGCGCTACGGAATCTGGAATTCAGTGAAATCCTTTAAATACTACGGCATAATCGACAATATTCACACGTCAAAATACAATTTTGTTTTTGGATTTCATGTATGAAAATTTTGATACAAAAAGAAAGCAATAATTGGACTGTTTTCATTGACTTATATGTAAAAAACGCAACGTGACTTTGTAGTGCATGTCTTATTAGTTTTAATGAAAAACACAATATTAAAACAGTTTGTTTTGTTCTAACCATCGAAATAGAAAAGCACAGAATTATAACGCGGTACAAATGAACGCAACTTTATGACCAAACAAACTCACACAACTGTAAGTGAGAATAAAACCTAATTTAAAAAATGCTGATAAAGTCTGTACAAAGAAAACTAACTTTGTGATCATCAACTTAAAACTTAATTTTGAATGACATCTCGTGTAAGACAATGGTGATTGAAAGGGATTGCTGACTTGTTACTAACACGAAATGGACGGATTTATTCAAAGCGTAGTAGAGAATGTATCATGATAATATTGAAATAATAAAATGAAATCAAAAATATTAAATGAATGCAAATACTTTATTCGCTCAAGTAATTCAAAAACTTAACAAAACATAATAATGTGTATTACCAATATTACAAGTTGTATTGTCAGCAGTTATTGATTAGCTGATTCAAAGACTACATTAAAGGGCAAAATTAAATATTAAACATTAACGTTACAAAGTAGGCATAATAATTATTTATTGATGAAGATCCATACGAAAAGATTATTACTTAAAATAACGAATTCGAATATTCTCTCTGAAAAGAATTCTGGAAAGAATTAATTCTAAAGGAAATTAATTCTTTTCAAAAACTCTGAAAATAATTTATTTATTTAATTTTTGTCTACTCGAATTTATAATTTGATCATTTATCATTTGATCGAAACTTTCTATAGCAATTTTCACAAATAATAATCATAAAAATGAGCAAATTCGACTGGTTAAGCATTTTATATCATTATAAATTTAAACAAATAAATAAAATCCTCAAATTTGATGCGTAATTTAAAATAACATTATTACATATAAAATTATTTGCACTTCGCATAACATAGTACTTAAAAATGTGCTCATGTAACCTGAAATATCTTTATCTCTTTTTTCTTAGCTGAAGTTATTGGTGAGAGAAAGAGAAGGTTATAGCAATTAAAACGATTTTTTCTACAACCTAAATTTTATTATTAAAAAACTCTTTTTATTACTAAAAAAAATCATTCGTAAACTGATGCACCATTTCACCACACACGGAGGCATTTTTAAGAATATCTATCAAAGGAGACACGTCCGTAAGCGTATTATTCCACAAGAAGTTGGTGCACAATTGATGTAGCCGTAAAGCCAATTTATAAGGCACGGCTACTATGAAGCCAATTTCGTTTGGTCATTTTGTTTATGTAGGAATACTTCTATGCTTGTCTATTTCGATGGTTCTAACTACATATTACTAATGCGAAATCTCCTTTTAAGCATGTTAATGAACTTCAAATATTCTAAAAAAAATCTGAGGCAAATTCAGCAATACTTTTTCATTCGGTTGTAGAACAACTTTTCCAGAACAAATAATAAAATTCGGTCTTTGTATTAATTTATCACAGAGTACGTAATATTGCCAACCGCGCACCTATTTTATAACTTAAATCAAGTGATATCACGTGATTTAAGTTCCTTATAAGGTATACTAAATAAAACGATGAATCATAGATTTGTATGCTGTCATTTTTTGTTGTCATAGGTCACAAAAAGAAAATGGTATTGCAGTATTTGTGCAGGTAGGTTTTATATATATTATATTCATGTTTATTATTATTTTTTATAAATGTATGATCAAAAAAGTTTATTGAATTATTTGTTTCTTCTTCCGATTGAAATTGAATTTTTGGGTGTAATTATTTATATAATTTTGAAATAATTCTAGCTCTGATAAATTGCCTAACCAACATATGATTATGTCATCTAAATATTTAAAATAATTTACTTATTGATCTATAAATGATCTCTTTTCTTATAACCTATGAATATACTGTATTATTGTTATTCACTATATAACTATTTTCAAATTCAACCATAAAAACTTTTGCCATTGGTGGACTTAAGGATGAACCTTATTATTATTAAATATTATTAACTAGCTTCCGCCTGCGGTTCCGCCCACATAGACAAAGTAAATTCCTTCATGTTATATGTCGACCGATTACGATAATTAATCACGATCCTAATCGCTACCCCGTGCTCGATTCCGGTCTCGATTTAAAGAGGTTCCAATTTTGATCCCGCTTTAGGTCCCGATCTCGTTCTCAATTCTGATCTTTCTTTATTTCAATTCCGGTTACGATTTTGATTCTAATTTTCGACCGTCGTCGAATACGTTCTTGGTCCCGTTGTCTACTTTAAACCCTTCTCGGTCACGGTTCTCGATTTTGCGTTTCGTCCCGTTTGCAATGTTGATTCTGTTACTGATCACAGTTCTAATTTGGACGTAACCGGGGCAAATTGTAGTATATATTTTTTTTAATTATATTACTTGGAGATAGCGTTGTTTACTACGAGTAAAATAAATTTTACAATCTGTAATAACACAAATGTTAATAACACAATCTGTAATATGTAGACAATAAAAAAATCTGTAATAACACAAGGCGAAATGTTAATAGTCTATTTTACTATTAGTCTATTTTAATATACCATTGCTCATAAGTACTTACTCACATACACACTTAATTGTGATCAGCATTTGGAAAATTACAAAAAGAATTTAGATATTCCGACAATTCATAGCACGTCCCTCGTACCGATTCTTCGTCTTTCCGGCGTCGAACCTTCCGGATGTCAAATTCCACTCAAAGGATTCTTTTATTTCAATCAACATCGGGGCCCTGGCTGTTAGGGGCAGCGTGTATTTAATGGGACATTAACGAATGAAAAACAGTTAAAACGTAATTTCGCCATTCGAAAGCTGGCGCGGCGGCGGCGCCCCCTCACGTCTACTCTAACTTATATAGGCAGCTGTCAATAACACAACACCTGTTTTTTACAGTAAAATCGGTTGTTATTCCGATTTCTATAGAAGAATATCATTTAGAAATCGTAAAGCGAATTTCTATACTTTGTAATATTTGTTTTTTTTTAGTTTCCATTAGGACAGTTTAAAATTTTCATAAAATTAGGGAACTATTTGAAATATTCTAAAATGGAGATTTGATAAAATGTTGACATTTTGGGGCCTTGGGAAGCTTTTCTAACTATTTTTATGGGGATGTATATATGTGTGAGTATGTATAAAGGAGTCCGTGTCTGTAATGTGTGTGTATGTGAGCGCGTACTCGTGAGTGCGTGCGGGTGTGTGTGCACACCTATCTTCTGAACGAATGGACGAATAAGTAAGCTTACAGCCTCTGAAGAACTAGATTGAAATAAGATATTTCGAAAATTTTACGTTTACAAGTAATAATGTAGATTTTGAGAAATGAAAAAAAAAATGTTTTTTAATATTTTCTTCATTATTTTACCAATCGATTTCAAAATCCAATTACCTCTGTTCATGATAAAATTGCATCAACTACTGTGGAGGAAAGCAAATCTAGAGGAAATCGCTTCATTTTTTGGATATTGTGATATTGAGATATTGTGGACGAAAAAAAAATTAATAGTTTGAACAAACTAAAAAACACGCTTTTATAAATAGTTATGTACGTTACTAAAAAGCGTAAATAAATTATCTAACCTGTTCTGCTTGTCGAGATAGACAATTTATATAATTATAGAATTTATGCGAATACAATTTATACTTAGGCTCTTTCGGGAAGAGAAAAAGGCTCTATTTCGAGAAGAGTCTAAGTATAAATTGTTTTGTGGTAAAGCGTAATATTTTAGTGTAAAACGTAGAAATCTTAGAAATGAAATCCTTTATTTACATATTTTTGAGGAAAAGAGACTTTTCAAAAGCAAAAATAAATAAAAGGTTTACAAATACAATAAATGGTATACAAATACAATACACAATATCTAATTGTATTCAAGAGACATGAGATTCAGGGCGTATGATTATTTTTATGTGACCTCTGATATTTCAGTTTTGCTTAAGGACTGAAATGCCTAACTGTCTGTAACTTTTTTTATTAATATTCAATGTACAATCATAAAAAAATGGGCGCCACCCGACAACAAATGTTCAGAAAAAATATAAAAAATATCTAGCAAAATTTTATAATAGGCTGGTTGATCTAATCTAACTTAATGATACTTACAGTGAAATATTAAATCTGACACAACTTCATCACATGGAGAGGTGATAAAGATAATCACTATTGTACAAAAAGCATTAAGGTACCTGACTTCGACTATTGAACTGGGTTCACTTCGCACCTATATTTATGAAAAAGGCAGTACAGGCAGATATGTTTTAGCAAAATGTTACGAGATATAGCTGCCTGGGGAACAGAACGCTGTGCATATCCTAACCGGCATCTACGCATCAAAACAATTATCCATTCCTGAAAGGGTGAAAAAAAACCTAAAACCACATATGCCACCAATTATAACTGGAGCAGCAGTCTTAACAAATAATTTATCTGAACAATAATTTGTATTTTACTCGTAACTTAGTAAGATTCCACAATAGAAATTAATCTTAGACAGGAATCGATTCACTGGATATAGCATTTACTGGAAAGTCTTTATAATACCTGTCCCGACACTTTTCCAATCGGAAAAAGAATATCCACGATCTTTTGAATTTTAAAAAGCGATTTTCGATGTGACACAAATGACAGATGGCAAATAAATCTAATAAAGGATTGAAGGATCATTGACAATAGTCCTAACAGATGCTTTTAAATTTCTTTCTATTTATAATCTATTGATTGAATCGAATTTTATATGCAAAAAAAGTAATTTACTTTTAATCAAAATGAATTAAATAATCATCAAAATAACACTATGACACTTCGTTTCAGAAGAAGACATCAAATTATTAATTTGTGAGGTAAATTCGAATTTCTTACTAAACAGCGCATTATGAGATGCTACAATATTAATATTGTATATTACCACATTCATAACATAAAAGTTAGAGTATTCTGATATTTAACTCTTATTTTTCATGCACACTCGTTTCAAAAAGTGTAATGATGCAGAGATCTTGTTTATGTCGTAGAACAAGATTTAGAATAGAATTGAAGGCGAAACCTGGATCGGAAGCGAAGAGTTTAATCAGTATCAAAATCTAGATTAAGAACGAGATCTGAATTTAAGGTTGACAGCGGTTAAGTCGGAAACTGAAAGACAATTCGGAATCGAATACGTAATCGATAGCGGAATCGATACAGGAACCGACTGAGTAATCAAAATCGAAGTCGAAAGCGAGATTGGAATCAGGATTAACGGCGATATCGGGAAATATAAAAGTAAATATTTGTTCTATACGTCCGTGCGAGTGAAACCATCGGCAAAAGCTTGTATGCTATACACGTAAATGAAATTATACTTTGTGACTGCGCAGCAGCTCATTATGGTGATGATATGATAAATTAATAGCTAAGGCAAAATAATTCCAGCTATTTTCCTTCCCACAGCCCGCCACTGGGGTATCACAATAGCCCTTTCATTAAGCGCTATTTTTTGTAGGATCTCGCCCGCCGCCCTTGGAATTCTTCCAATGGGCTTTGACTGAGGATGTTTTTTTAACGTTTCGTCCGACAACCTCAGCGCAATAAGTAGCTTTCGCTGCGTCTTGTCTTATAGCTTAAGCTAATTTGAATTTTTATGGAATAATGACCCGACCGGCTTTCCTGGTAGGATTGCGGGCCTTGTCTCGGTCTAAATGATTCTATTCCGACAGTGTTTCATTTAAGTCTGGCATCGCATTAAACTCGTGGCGTAACGTTTGTCTACATTACAGTATAGGCACTTTTTTTCTGCTCTCCCGATAGTCGAAACACCGGTCATTTGCATGGTGGAGTAAAGAATTTCTTATTATCCAGTCGCGAAAGTAAATAAATAATTCTTTCTTTTTCTTTAAAAAAATAGAGTTTAGCGGATTAACTCCATAACTGCACAATACCTTGAGTCGATTAATAGTTACTTTTTATGGTCTGTTTATATGTCAAAATGGTGGCATTTCTTTTATGTTCTATCTTAATTAGCATTCTTTAATGCTAGAATCTTATTGAGTAATGCAAGGTGTTTTTGATTATTTTGAAATTTTATAATTAAAGAAAAGCATTTTCATATTATATTGGCTCATCTAAATTATTGTTAAAGTAATCGATTTGAAATCTTATTTTGAATCAACAAATTTTTTCTTTCTTACGCTAGTTTACAGACTTAGTTTGTTCATATTTTATTTCATTTGTATATGTACAATTCTAACAATATTTTTCTCATTTATGATACGGTTACAATCATACAAACAAACGTACATCAGTAGAATGATTGCAATAGCGGGTCTTCGACCGAATAAGAATTCTAATCTGTACGTCACAAGGTTCTTATTTAACTTTTGCCTTCGGATGACCGCGAACGCCTGCGAAACAACGAGGAACTCAAAAAGATCTAAAAGTGTACGACTCGCCTGCCAAAATATAAAACGAGGAACGTCGAGCAGAGCGATTTTGCTCACTCGATCGGAATGCATAACTTAAACAAACAATAAAGTAAATAAGAAGGCGCGGACGCCTTAATCTGTTGAGGAAAACAATTGTATTCTGTACTGTACTAAGCGATTGTGCCAGTTTCGATGTCGTGATTAGAAATACATGTTTTTATTTATGTATTTCTAATCACATAAATAAAAAAAATATTGAAGACGGTTTGATTGAATAAAACAAATTATTATACTGTGAAACTATCACACTATTAAGATAAAAAAGTCTATTGAGAAGGCAAACTTTTAGTAATGTGAAAAACACCGAAATGGCGTCACGATTATAATTCTATATAATAATATTGAGCGTCTAATAAAAAATAAGTCTAGCAATTTATCTAGTTCTAGTCTAGTTTATTTGTCTTATGTCGTTTTCAAATTATATTTTTTTCATTAATATTTATTGAGTTAATAGGAATGTCTATTTTTTTTGACGTGATTACGTCTTATAAATCGATGAACGCCGGCTGCACGAACGAAAAAGCATTATTCATTGTCACGTTCCGCCTAAGCCGATCGTGCGAGCGAGAGCGCAGAACAAGCGATCTCTTTTCCACTCGATCGGCCGATGCCTTCGAGTAGATGAAAGACAGCGGCCGCACAACCTACACGTGAACTGTTTTGTTAGAAAGTGAAGTAAAAGTTAATGTGGTTTCCATTGTTTATTACAGCAACAATTGCGACAAGTGATAATAATTCAATTCAATTCATAAAAGTATGCAATTTTTCATCAATATGTTCTTATGACGTTATCACTTAAATTATATCTCGTAAACCTACTTTACAGACAAGCAATTTTTTTTTTTGGAAACAATAGATTCGATAACTAGAAATAAGTTTATATTTTACTGGTAACTTCTGTTTTACTTAGGTAAAGAAACTTATATTCTAACATAAACTTAATTTATTCTCAAAGTATATAAAGAAAACATGTTATAAGCCATGATAAGATAATACGTACTCACGCGTTTGTACTGTCATGGCCGCCAACAGATGGCGCTCACAGCGCGACTGGCTCGTAGGCCAATATTGCCTGAAACTATAAAACTTACATCTGCCATTACTCTTTATGAGCACTTTGTTGCAACATGTTTCTGCATATTGAAGGATCAATAAGTTGTTTCGAATATGAACGGTTATAAACGAACTATGTATGAGTTTTAAAGATAAATTGCAACTGGTCATTGGTCATAAGTTAATGACTAGAAAAATTTAACAAAACATAAACCTCGATTAAATTCAATGCAAGAGCATTTCATTTATGTAGTGTCACCGTCCACTTTTAGGGTTAGGCACCCAAAGGGTACCAACGGGACCCTATCATTAATCTCCGTTGTTCTTCTGTTTGATCGTCTGTCTGTCCGCCTGTGTGTCCATCTGTGTTAATGGGCTGTATTTTATCAACCGTAATAGGTAGACAATTCAAATTTTCACGAAGTGTGAATTCTTATTTTCGCTATAGCACCGTAAAACAAAAACAAAATTGAATCCAAAATTTAAGGAGTCCTATACAAGACACAGCATTTTTGGCGTTTTTTGCTCGATTTTAATAATGACTAGAAGTAGACTTAAAATGTTTACACAGTGAGTTTTACTATATTCACTATGAAACAAATAATAAACATAAATTAAAAAGTAAATGAGATTTCCTATACAAGAAACTTGTCTTTTTTTGGGATTTTTGTTCAATTTGAATTTTTGTTTCTGTTTTTCATTCAATATTTTTTTTAAAATATATACTATTCAATATTGTACAGTACATATTGTACAATACGGTACGATACGAATACAGTGCGGAACCCCACGTGCGCAGGTCCGAATTGCCTTTAGTTGGTTTTTATATCGTGTAAGCTTTGTTGTGATCTCAATCCCGATCCCGATGTCAATCTGAATTCCAATCTTAATCTCAAACTCGATTTGATCTCGATGCCCTCTCGATTCCGATCTCTGTCTTGCTCTTGATTTTAGTCGATCATACGCTCCATAATTTTACGAAAATAGAGTACTACTCTATTCTATGTCGCGTTGAAAATAGCGTTGCTCATTCACTAGACGCTATAAATATTGTAGCTTTTCGATCAGTGCGTGATAAAACAAAATCATAGCTGGTATTTGATAATTTAGTTTTCTATTAATGAAAGGATTATTATAATCGATTCATTTATTGCAGAGACTAATTCCTACATACAAAGAAACAAAATTTATTTTTCGTATAATATTAAGAGTAGACAAGTGATATTTTTTTTGATTTATAATTTCAATACTGATTTTTAATTTCTAAAGCTCTGAATGCCATTTATTTTCTCCATGTCTGTCGTAATTTCATTACATTAACGTGTGCAGAACTGTTTTTCTTATATCAGGTTTTTGTCATCCCATTGTATTGCAACAACCTTTTGATAATCCATTTATTTCAGACTGAGGGACACTAAGCTCAACAACCTGATCCAGTTCACGTTGAATTATTAACGACAGTTGTAACCAATACACTTAACAGCATTTAAAAAACTTTCCCGCTAATCCCTCTCTCAATACTCCCAAATTGTTTTTTAATTCCCGCTATGAGAGATGAAACAATTTAAAAAATTGGGATGATGCTATTTTCGATCCTGTTTTTGGAAGTCAACTTTTCATGAGATTTTGACGTTTTAGGATTTTAAGATAGATTTTGATAATTTTGTGAGTGATGTCTGAACGTCTATCTGTGTGTCTCTGAATGCGTACGTTTGTGTGGGTTGTGTATGGATGGGTTTGTGTATGTGTGTATCTAACCTCTTATAACTTTCGAGGGGATCAATCAATCGAAACGCAGTTTACAGCATTTGAAAGTGGTAAACTCAACTTTGGCTTCCTAAAAATTTAAACTAATTCCGCAATATCTTAATTTTAAGAAATATCTATTACAAAAATATTTTTTTCAGAAAAATATATTTGAGGAATAACTTTTAGGCTACTCTACCAGCGATCCTAAAATCTAATCAGCTCTTTTTTTCAAACAGTTGATTGAATTCCGCAAATCGCATAAAAATCGGTTGATTGGTTCAAGAAATATCATTAGACAAAATTTATAAAAGATATTTTTTTTCAATTTTTATACTATACCAATAAATTCTAAAATAGACTAGTTCATTTTCTTAAAAAACAACGTCGAACTTTGCAAACTACATCAAAATCGGTTAGTTCGTTAGAGAATTATCGTTAACGAAATATTAAACAAAAGAATTTTATAAAATTAACGTTTAAAATTCTTTACTAATTGATGTTTGATAATCGGGTTTTTTTCCGCTTAAAAAGCTACATCGACTTCCGTAAATGAGATCGAAATCTAATGACACATTCAAAAGATATGGTAGTTGAAAAATGAAAAAAAAAACCTGTAAAACGGTTGACCCTGCAGACAATTCCTGAAACTTTCCGCTATGATATTTATCAATGTGTTTTTGATCTCCTTGGGTTATAGATATTGTCTATGAGTTGTTGAGCTCAGAAATTTAAGATACGGTTGTCCCTTCAGATCATTCCTGATATTTCTCTTACTACTTTCGATCTCAAAGTGATAAAAATGCAGGAGCATTATTAAGCCCATATTACTTGAAAAATAGATTTTATTCAGTTTTTAAGCTCACCGAGTTTTAAAATATTAGTTCTAATACGTTTTGAGCGCAGACAATTTGAAAATTTGTATGTTTTAAAAAAACGTTTTTTTTTTACTATAGTATCTTTGGAACGCGTTTTATATTGATATGATTTATGCTATCCGATGTAGTTGTTTAAATAAAAAAACTGACTGAGCACCAAACATTAATCCATTAACAATTTCATGTCATTTTAAAAAACACTTTAAGTCGAATTTTCAGTTAACAATATCTCTCGAATAAACCATCGATTTTGATGTAGTTTGCAAAAATTGATTTTGTTTTTTATGCAGAAGAAGTAGTTAAATTTTAGAATTTATCTATAGAAAACTTTAAAAAATATCCAAAAAACACATTTGAAAATGTTTCTCCAACCATATCTTTTGAAAAAAATCGACCCATTTTGATGTTTTTTAGCATTGCTTGTTACGGAAAATAACTTCATAAATTTTGGAATGTATCCGCAGAGCAATTTACAAAATATTCTAAAAACGGCCTTTAAAAAATTTTTGTTCAACGTTATCTCTTGAACAAATCAACCAATTTACAATTTATGAAATTTGTGGTAGTTATGTATCTGTTTAAGGAAAAAATTTGATTAAATTTTGGTATTGATCAGTATAGTAGTCTAAAAGTAATTTCAAAAAAACATTTTTCCAAAACTTTATTTTTAAGATTTCTCAAAATCTACGAGGCATAATCGATTAAAATTTTTAGGAAATCTAAGTTGAGTAGACTCCTTTTAAAAGCCACAAACTACGTTTCGATCAGTTAATTCATTCAAAAGTTATTAGAGGTTGATGTACATAAATACAGACACATGCATGCACGCACGCACGCACAGAAACACACAGACATTACGCGGAAAAAGGTCGAAATAGATCCTAGGACCCTAAAACGTCAAGATCCGGTAAAAAAATCGATTTTAAAAAATCGAGGTATTAGCAGTAACTTTCCAATTTTATGAAAATTTTTCTGTTTTCATAGCGGAAAGTTAATAAATAATATTATTTCTTGAATACATATAAACTTCTGACTTTTTGGGCTCGGAGAGTTGTAAAAAGTACTAAAATCGAGCTTTTGACCTCGATAAACTCAATAAACTACTACTTATATTATTAAACGTATTGAGCTCGAAAGTAGTGATTAGTTTCAGGAATGACCTCAGAGTCAATCCTCATTCAAATATTTAAGCTCGAAAAGCTCAAAAACTTATAAACATACATTCTTAAGTCAAAGCGCTCAAAGACAGTTCACTAAATATCATAGCGAGAAGTTTTAAAAATAGCCTGCAGGGTCAACCGTTTATAACATTTTTTTTATAAATATTCTATGACTTTTGTAACTTAGTTCATCAGCATTTTTATGCATATATTAATATAGTGTATTCTTTATCTTGACACCTCCTCACTATATTTTATCCAAGTTTTTTCACAAAATCTAAATAAAAGATACATCAATTTATTAATACTCAATGATGTCGTATAGTAGATGGTGATATATCACGATTTGGCTATTCTAATTGAAACACATTAGACAATAAACACCCAATCCATAACGATATAAGAGACACATGTCTAATAAAATACAAATTCAACATAATTTCATATCGTTTCCTTTGAGAACGATCTCGAATATGCCTTATCCATCGCACACAGCAAAAGTAATTCTGTGTGTTCAATATATCGTATTAGTGACGCGTGGCGGCGCGCGTGTCGCCAGCACCTCGTGCCCCCGTTGCCCAGCCGATTGTTTTACCTTTTTTTTTTTTCATTCGCCTTCTTTATTCGACCGGCCCGCTCGAATTGTATATTCATGACTCTAAATCTCTTTTGGGTTAGCAATAAAACTTCATTAATAAGGAAAACGAAACAACCTCGTACCTGGGTAACTAAGTTTTAAATGTGTATAATTTTCTATTTAGATTCAATGAAAATCACAATTGAAAAATATGTCTTATATAAGTACATAAAATTATTGGCAATTTAGTTAAACATAATATAGAAAACTTTTTGTAGTAATAATATAGATTTTCATGTATAATTTATTTACCTATTTATTATACAGGAAAATATGTAAAATAATTTCAATGGGTCCGACAAACAACAGTAATTCAGAACTTAAAAAAATAAATTTCGCACCTATTATGATGTTTAAAAGGAAATGGAAATTCATGATGAAAAAATTAACGGTTATTACAATTAAAAATGGCAATAATTTAGATTAACCGGCAATAAGAAAAATTAGTGAGTTATTAATCCACTTGGCGTTCAAGCGCTGCGCCGTGCGGTCCAATAGTATTCAATTAACCTCATTTTTACTATCGCTACTGCTGTTCATTTCTGTGGTGCTAACACACAATAATATATATTTTTATATCAAATGTTTTTTCGTAAACGGATAAGTCATAAATAACTAACTATACATTTAAAATCGACTATAGGTGACCTAGCGATCAGGGCATCCTCTGACCATAAGGGTTATATTCGATCTCTGGACCTGACTGCGGACGAACTGGGAGCATTCGCTTCGTGCCCTAGGAAACACGTTAAGCCGTCGGCCGATGACGTTGGCTCTGCCTTTATTATGATGTCGTCGGCTCGCCCTGCAACAAATAGACTTCTTCTATCAACACGATTTATAGAAACGACATTTAGTTAGTGGATTCGGTAAGAAAGACAAATCTATGAAGTCGATTTCAAAACCTAAACAAGAATTTTTGCACCCATCGTTTCAGCTTTTGAACGTCCACTACTGGTCATAAGCTTTTCTTCCATATTTCTCCCTCCTAGACACGATACTGGGACCCCGATACCCAAAGCTGTCCTGCGACCCTGACCAGGTTATCGGTTAAGCCGTCGGCCGATGACGTTGGCTCTGCCTTTATTATGATGTCGTCGGCTCGCCCTGCAACAAATAGACTTCTTCTATCAACACGATTTATAGAAACGACATTTAGTTAGTGGATTCGGTAAGAAAGACAAATCTATGAAGTCGATTTCAAAACCTAAACAAGAATTTTTGCACCCATCGTTTCAGCTTTTGAACGTCCACTACTGGTCATAAGCTTTTCTTCCATATTTCTCCCTCCTAGACACGATACTGGGACCCCGATACCCAAAGCTGTCCTGCGACCCTGACCAGGTTATCGGTTCGCTTGATGGCAGGCCAGTCCACGCTGCGATGTCAAGTCCGTGGTCGACACTCGAAAACTTATTTCTCCTTCAGTTATATGTTTTACGAGTGATATGGCGTATCCATCACCATTTCAATTCACCGATTCCGTGAACTGTTCGTTCGTTCATTCTTGTCCTGCTGCGGATTCTCTTGTTTCGGATTTTATGTCGCAGAGAAATACCGAAAAAAAAATTGTTTTTAATTTACTTCTTAAGTGGGTAAAACGGGGGTGAATTTTAAATGAAACTTTTGAATGAAGCGAGGTTCGACTCCGAAATTTAATATCAATATTGCTTATTATAATTTGAGAAACGCGTTTTCTCACAATGGGGAGTAAATAGTGGGGTTATATAATGTATAAAAATTGAAAACGGGACGGGAAAGGTAATTGAGACCCAGGACCGGGATAGACATCGAGAACCAAACCAGGACCGAGCGTCGGATCGGTATTAGGATGAAAAGCGTGACCAGAACCAATGTCAAAAACAGTATCGGAATCAGAATTGAAAGCAAGAACGAAATCGGGAGTGACAGCAACATCTTCCCACATGAAAGATGAGAGAACACGTTATATGTCTAAGCAGACGAAGACGGAGCAGTAAGCTAGTTGATATTATAATATACGGGAGGCGGCACGGGAGGCGTTCGGCCTCCGTGTTACTTGCGCAAAAGTTAGTTCTATTTATAAATTCGCAACACGAAAACTAGAGATATAGGCGAGGTCGGACTAGAAAAAAAAGATTTAGACCCTGAGAATAATCAAAAGAAAAGAAATCTGGTCTAATTAGTCTCGTAATGATTACATAAGAAATGGTTGAACGCTTTTAAGTTGAGAAGTAAATAAATAGTAATAATAAAGATAATTTATATTGCTAAAAATCGCTAATAAATAATAGCAATTCATATCGCTGCCATCCCTCTAATTAAAGATCCAGGTCACCGTAAAGCCTCGCCGCTGAGCACACGCAAACACCTTACAATATACGAGAGGCGTTAACTATAAATTGAGAATGAAGTAGAAACTCTTTGAAACCAAAAAAGTAAATATTGGCTGGCAAATCTGAAATATTGATTAGACTTTTAAAAAAAGGAAATAAAGTGAATATATTTTGTTTTTTAAAAATGGAAGTCTTTTGTTTGCAGTCTGTAGCAGCGTGTTGTTCAAAATGAAAAAAATTGAATTGTACGCCGTTGTTATGTGTACTTGAAAAATTTCCCAACAGAATGACTTAATCAAGACTAACAGGATACTTTAGTAGCAAATGCTCCACCGTATTTTACAGTTGCCTGTATGTGCGCTGAATACAAATGTGGTAGTACATCTACAAAAGATGACCCTCGTTTGGGTCGCCCAACAACGTTAGTGACCGAAGAAATAGTAAAAAAGTAAAACGTTTTATAACCGAAGAAACAAAGATTACGACTGGTAATACGTATAGCATTTAACACGAACGTTTGGGGATGAAGAAATTATCCCAAAACGCTTAGCGATACACAAAACCAAACGAGGCTAAACATCTCTCGAGCTTCTTTGGAACTGTCACAACATCTCGATGGTTTTACGGCTGAACCATGAACAAAACGTGATTTCACGATTACAATCCAGAAACAAAATTACAGTCTTGGGATTTACTTTATCATCTACAACCCCTATGAAATTTAAGGCGACTCGTTCTGAGGGAAAGATCTTGGGCTCTCTTTTCTGTGATGCTAAAGGGGTGGTTATGATAGAATATCTCAACCGTGGAGGTAGTGTTACGGACTCTTTGAACGCAGAAGAAATAGAAAAAATGTGCAACCGAATTTGAAAGAAACGGCGACGCAACCTAGCAAAAATTATTTTGTTCTATTAAGATATTGCCACAGATTACCAGCCCGATGTTGCTATGGTTGCTATATTTGCTTCCAGATGCAAGCTTCAAAATAGTTGAGCATCCTCCATATTCGCCCGACTTTTTTAGTAAATTCTATTTATTTTCAAAATGGAAGGAGTATCTTTAAGAACAGAGAAAAGAAGACAGGAATGTTAAGCTTGGAAAAAAGGTAATGCAAGTGTATTATACTAAAAGGTGCCTGTGTCACAAATTAAATAATATTTAATAATTGTTACCGGCAACATACTCATTCTCACTTTTTTATTTATTCTTATAAAAGCGGCTTTCTCGCAGTTTAATCATAAGAAAAAAAGAAAAACAAAATAATACGTCTATCAAAAAAATTAAATTCCTACATAACATTTTCCTTACACTAATACATTCGCTTGCTTCATATGGAAAACAATAAAGTGCACGTTTAGAGGTCATTACAGAACGATATATTTAAATATTTTGTTGTTAATAATTATATTATATTATATTAGTACGATAATAGAGCTAAAATAAGATAATGAGTTTTGGTATAAGAGCTCTTTACTCAAGTGATGTTATCGAGTTCCGCATATATAAAAAAATTAAGTACAACAAACAGAGCCCTAACTGGAACATAAGTTTAACATCTCGATAGATCTATTTTGCTATTGCATTCAGAAAGGCGGCAACGAATATTATTTTACTGCTGTATCTTAACAAAAACTACATAGGCCACTATTTCTAAAAACCAGAGTGCCAACTACAAACAAAGAAATATCAGTTCTTAAGACAACCTTTGTCCAAATTCGAGGGTTAGACACTGCGAACTCAAAAAATCATCGCTTACATTTCTTAGCTCTATTGGCCACGTGCATGACCCTAGCGCCATCTAGCGTTCGCAACTTTTCGGGATTTATCTAATCGTGAAACAATAAAAACATTGATTATACAGTTGTTTATTATTTTCGTTAATGAATAATTATGTTTCTACAACACAGCTACAAGTAAACAGCATCAGTATCTTCCTGTTACGCTTCACTTTTCCTAATGAAAATAATTATGTAATGCTGCTGTTTTCAATATAGCCACGACAGTTTAACTATACATATTTACACTTTGATCTACAATCACTTTTTTTTCGTAAAACAATTATATTTATCTACGTACATCACTGACAATTATATAATCAGCTAAGTATATAGATTTCATAGTAAAGGATGTTATTATTTCTTCCATCAGACATATCAATTTGAAAGAAATAATCTCTTCTCGAATAATGACGAAGACAGTGTTTGCTATGGACCTTTTTGTAAAATTGAAGTATTAAATAATTTTTATTAAAAAAATAATTGTAATAAATGCCAATTATTGGTATTATATTTTGTCTTAAATTGAACGATAAACTTAAGCAGCTCATATAATATGTATGACAGGTTTCTTAAAAAACTAAATTCGTTATGGAAGAGAGTAAAATTTTGTGAAATTCATCAAAACATCATTAAAGCTGTGGTTCTGTAAAGACTCAACTGTCCTTATGTAACCAACGTGCCCTGATATTTATGTCTTTCTAAAGATATTTCAGATAATTATTCAACGTTTATTTATCAGTCTATTTGTACATTATTTTTCAATTTCCAATAACATATATTGTGCCTCATTGTGATAATATGGATAATTTTACTGAAGTTTCACACATAATTTATCCAAAATGTAAATACCACGTTCCCGGATAATGTTCGTTTTCCGTCCCCAGCGTGCGAGACATAGTGTATTTCTCCCACCATATTCCTTCGCACGTAGCGAATAAAGTCCAATAAAATATTTGGCTACTTTTAACTTCATCTAGCTCAAAAAATACTATTGTTCTGTCTGAAAACTATAAAAGATGAAAAAGTGAAGAAATATATTTGCTCAACAAATATTTTGAGCAAATCAAACGAAATTAACGTGCCTTACAGCGTTCAATAAATTTCCCAGTACGAAAATTGAACAATTCTCGTAAACTGGGTAGATACTGTTTTCAGTCCGTTTTACGAAAATTGAGTTGTATCAGATTTTGACATTTTAGGTTCCTAGAAATCTATTTTGACCGTTTTCCGAGAGATATATATGTGTGCGTGCGTACGTGCGTGCATATATGCGTGTGTGCGTGCTTGCGTGGCGCACTCATAACTTTTGAATGATTTGATTTGATTGATCGATCGAAACGCAGTTTGCGACATTCATAAGTGGTGCATTCAACTTATACTTCCTGAAAATGTGAAATATTTTTGTTAAGTAAATTTTGAGAAATCCCAAAAATATATTTACAGAAAAATTTCATTGAAATTACTTTTAGACTATTCTACCGATTGATACCAAAATTCAGTCAGCTCTTTTTCTGAAACAGTTGCATTGATTAACGCAAATTTTATAAAGATCGGTTGATTTGTTAACTCAAGCTCAAAAAATAACGTCGGAGAAAAATAATTCAAAAAGTGTCTGTTTACAATATATTTTAAACTACTGGACAGATAAATTTCAAAATCTAGTTGGTTGTTATCCTTAAAACATAACGCCAATTATTGTAAACCGAATCAAAATCGGTTGGTTTGTTCGAAAGAATTCGAAAAAAGGGTTTTTTCCAAAATGATGTGAAATTCTTGGTGGAATGATGTTAAGCATTCGATCATCATCTTCTGCTTAGAAAACTACGTCAAACACCGTAAAGAATACCAAAATCCAATTATGTGTTTGAAAGATATCGTAGTTGATATGTTAAAAAAAATTGCAATTTTTTTTTTAATAAAATTATATTTTTATGCCTAAAGAACTTAAAACGTATTATAAATATAATTTTGAGGCCCAAAAGCTTAAAAAAGCACTAAAACTGACTGCTATGTATATATTTAAACGCTTTGGGTTCAAGAGTAACATGAAGTTTTAGGAACTACGTGTAAGGTGAGCTGTCTCTCGATTTTTTCTCGAAAAGCTCAATAACTTTTAGACACCTATATATAGCTCAAAGAACGCAAAACCATATCCGAAAATATCACAACCGGAAGTTTTAGGCATGGTCCACAGGACAACCATTTTTTGTACAAAAACTGTAAATTTTTATAAAAATTATTCAAAAAAAATCGAAGGTCATTTTTGTAGAACACATCTTTGCAAATATCGATATATACATATATATATCTTCGTTCCACTCAAATCGGTTGATTGGATCAACTGCTTTGACTGAAACTTGCGTTATTCATTGCAGGTTATTGATGCTAAGAATATTTTATTTTCAAATTTAGCGATGTAAAAGTAGAGTTGGGAAAAGAAAACAAAAACAAGTATTTTCAGCGATAAAACCTAGTAGATTATAAGAAGACTCGAGACTAGAGCTATCCAAAATAATTCCTCGTTGCCGTGATTTTTTTAAACTAAATTTGTATTACTTTTATTTATTTAATTTAGAATTACTTTGCCATTAATCATTTACAAGCGTTGCCCGTCCAATAACGGTTTCAGAGCGACTGAATCTCTTTTTTTTTATATTTCAATAGGAAGTAAATTAGCATTTAAATCGAAATGTGACATTCTTAGGATTCCGCGTGTCTCGAGGGCGCGCTCGAACCGTCGAGGAGTTCGGAACTGCGATAAATATACGACACACGCGCCCCCTTTTACACGTGATAACACGCAGCGAAAAGATCATACGGCGAATGTGGAATCACACCTTAGGACGGGAAGACGGGACGCGATCGGGATTTCCCCGAGGTGAGAATTCATTTTCATAAATTTTTATTAGGCGCGTCCGTCCAATTCGGCCGTCCGTCCGGCCGTTAGCCGTCGTAATTCCCCGCGCGCGTGCTCGCCGCCGACGCGCGCGCGCCGCTTACACATTTTATATTGTCATTTTCGTATATAACAGTATTAACGATGGCCCCGACAGCCGCCCCGGTGTACGGCCTAAATTGAAAATTTATGCACTATTTTAGATGTTTTTGTTGAGTTTGTTTTTACGAGTACGGTACGTATGTGAGTGACGTTCCTAGGTTAGGTTTTCTGGAATGTAAATTGTATTACACGCAGTAAATATTGTGAAATAGTTCGCTATTCCTACCAGGTAGCTAAAAATGGCCGATTATTTCTGGAATTATAAGGAATTCATCAAGACCATTAAGCAGTTAATAAAAGACCAATTAATATAATAAAACACATAAAAAAACAAATTTTGTATAACTGAAACAGTATCTCTTTGGAATTTATTTCGAAAAACCATTTAACGAAGCAGACAGATCGCATCTCGCGGAATCACCTTAACACAAGAAATAAAAGTAAATTTACTATTCCCCATTTCTGTATGAAAAATTTTGAAGTGTCCTTAGTGAACAAGTCTGTACACATCGATAATAAATACCCGGGAGAATATTGTGCCTACTGCTAAAGCAAATTACGTCGATAATAAAACATAATTTATTACCAAAGCTTATTAATTTGCTCGGTATTTCTTGAATGACGATGCAGCTTGAACTTTGCACTCAGAAGTAATCTCCCTGTTAATTCAAACTAAACCAAAGAAAGGAATTAAGAAAAGATAAAATATTGTTAAATCGGAGCTTATTCTTAACAGTATTAATTTTCGTTGGTGTCGATAATTTTGAGTAAAATAAACGCTTGTTTTATGTGCAAATGAACTAAATAAATAATTTTATTTTATGTCGTCGTTCTTGTGAAAAACGAGTACGGGTTTCAATTTGTTTTTTTTTTAATTTTTTCAAATCATGCATAAATATTGATTGGTGACGACACAATAATTCGATGACTTTGTCATAACGCTGTGGCCATGTGCCCGTTATGGAATTTTGAAAAATTATGTAGGACCTTTATTTACTTACTAATACTTTCTTACTTACTAACTTGTCCCAAAACTGCAGGCCTTAGGCCTTAATACCATGATTGGGAATTTTATAATAATAATTATCAATAAGTATCGTGTATGCGGAACGTAAAATTAATACTCGTATATATTCAACCCATCTTTAAAAATAATATTGGACGACCTTTCTTTTTTAACATTTAATGCAATTTTCGTTACAATAATATCATTACATTAGTTAATTTTTTTTATATAAAATTATATTTTAGATACATATGAAATATATGTATCTAAAATATATTTAGAATAGAATAGAAAATGAAAACGGAAACACGAAATAAACACTTTATTATCATATCCATTTTTTGTCCACTTTTGCTAAAACTTTCTTATCACAGAGACTTTTCTTTATTAACTTAACATAGATTGTGAAGCACTGAGAAGTACTCTTGATTATAATTTATCTCCATCACTTGATCCTCAATCTTAGATTGCGGATGACCAAAATTAAAAGTCAAAGTCGTTTTAAATTAGCTGATACACGCTTGTGGTGTTATACTTGATTAAATAATTTCTTTGATCACTTACTATCTCATTTATCAGACCTTTTATCTTGATCATCATCATCATTTCATCAGAAATATAATTGTACCCATTGATACATATAGAACCTCAAACATATATTCCTGTACAATCAATTAGGGAACACCCTTAATCATCTTCTGCCTCCATCATCAGATTCATGTCCTTTGTTAGTGGCTACTTAATATAAACTTTAGTGTTCAGAAAAATCTAACGAATACATATGAGGTAACAGTCGCTTACGGAGTGTTCTCGTTCATCATCCATTGATGTCACCAAGTCAGTGGCACATTATCATAATATTCCATAATCATGGTAACACATATGGAAGTTTGAATGCAAAGTTGATCCTTATCATTCATTAGAACGTAAGTTTAAATTAGGATACAAGTAAGTTAGACAAATAACTTCATAAATCCAGTGTCCCATTATCCAAATCGTGTAGTAAGGAGCTCGGACCCATTGCGTCTCCTACTTTATGATGTGATATGAAGTGCTAATATTATGCAAACGATTGTTCCACGTAAGTATACTCTCTCCAAGCCGGTCGCTGGCCGAATCACTCATTTCACTCGGACGTCATTCGAAACGCGTCCATTTAAGAAGTAACACAGCCCATTACGGCGTCGGGAAGAGTGAAATCTGCGCGAGCCGTTGTGCAGTAACATAATAAATTGTGAAGTCTCACCGGCCATTCGTCTCTTGAACCCCTCCGAATGAATTTGCATTGGGCATACGAAAGAATTCACACTCAACGAATTCGCTGCGCAACTCTGTCATTCATTGTGATCATCACAAAGATAAAATCGACAAATTGAAAGAAAATAATATCTCGATATATATTTTTTTTGAATAACAAAATAAATAAGATAATGGTTTTTATTCAGCATAATGTATTCACATACTCCCATTTAGAGTTAACAAAAACTAGTTTATTACGTTTCTGATCGCATGGACATGGAATAACTATTTTTGTAAGAATTTCGGCTCTGCCATACGACGTATGGCTGTAAAATATTCCTACTCCAATTTTAAACGAGTCTGCGAAAAATGCACGAACGAAAACCCCATTCAATTTCATTGAATAGTTGCTTATGTGATGAATATACAAACGTATATTCACAATCCAAAAGACAATTAGATAAAAGTTTCATAAATTATTGTTATGGCATTTGTTAATGTTATTAAAGCATTACGATTATTTTAATACGTGAAATCTGAAGGTACGCATTACAATTTGTGAAAATATGTCTTTGGTAACCTTAAGATTCCATAGCCAAGGGTATTATTATATGACACCCTTATAGTTTCGTCATGTTAGTCTGTCCGCTTACGAGTCCGTCTGTCTACGCGTATATCACATTATAATTGTGCCTTTTATTCATAGATCCCAATGAAATAGTAGAGGCAGAGGGTTATACAAAGTGGTAGAATAACAATTAGGACAAGGCAATTTTTATAGCCTTTAGCTGTAGTGATTGTCGTATAATGGTAGTTCTAAGCTTCTATACAACAGGATTGGGCCCAATTTTACACAAATTTCTGCTATATACGAGCTGTGAAATGGCTGTTTTAGATGTTTTTCTTATATCAAATAATTCCTTTCTACACAACTTTTATTCGATTGAATGTTACATGTTGATGTTGATTTTCGCAGTTTGAAGTAATAAAAGTCAAACAAAATTTAAATGGAGCCGAAACAATCATGTGGTTCCTTAACATTACGCTCATATGCTCTAACACCATGAATGTTTATAAAAAAAATAAAGAAAATAAATAAATTACCAAAAATAAAAAATGTTTTATTCTTCTATATAAAAAATAAAAAAAAAGTGCTATAATATCAAAACAAAACTGTTCAATTAACACAAGAACATTTTTGGTTTAGTAATTCCGTGAAAAATACGGTTTCAATTTTATTTACTTGTTTATTCTGCAATAGTAAAGTGAAAGAACATGGCGTTGCTATTTTATCGGGCTATGTATTTATCAGGCGTATTTACGTAAATATTCATAATCTCCTCCCCTTATAAAACAATTTTGCCAAAAAAAACATATTTTATAAAAGTGAAGTGAGATGAAAACGTCTACGTAAAAACGTCACACTGAAAACCTTAGAACAGTTGACGCATGGGTACTGCGCCGTAGCGGGCCGCGTGGCCGGCCACCCGATCACGCCTGCGCTTTTTGTCTGAAAGAGCATTTATTTGGGTCGTGTTCATATCATTTTATGTTATTAACAAACATATTTACAATAATATATTATTGTAACAGTTACTATGGTAAAGTTATTCTAAAAAAGGAGGAGATTATCAATATTTGCGAAAAGATGCATGATAAAATCCAGTCTGTGTATATTGCAAAAATTTGTTCTTTATTCTGTCTATTGCAATATATAATAATTATATTTTATACATCACTATCATTTGTGATGTAATCATTTAACGCTACATGAATAGTATTTTAAGTTGTTACCTATTTTCTAATTTGACTACGACATTGAGGTTTTTTTCTTATTCACTTGTTTCCAATTTTTCATCTGAGTTGTTCTTACCTATTACATGTCGTTTATTGTTTTTTTATGTTCTTTACTTCCATGGAAGTGTCCGAGTCAACTCACAGTTAACTGTATCCGTGTTAGAACTGTATGAGGAACCGGAAAAACAAAAAATAGTATTTGTGTTGTATTGAATTTTGTCTTTCTCTTCATTATTCCTAGAACTAAAATTTTTCTTTAAAATATCATTAAATTATTTCTGCACCTTTCTATGGAAGGTACTCCTTCTTTTAATTATTTTTTTTTTCATTGGTTTTTATTCTTTTTACAATAATTTTTTTAAATAGAATGATATCAAACAGTAAGAAGCGTTTTATTTTATTAGGTTATAGGGCAAGAAAACACCTGAAGAGTGTTTTCTTGCTTTATAAGTTACAAATACGTCACTTGACATAGTGGTCGGCAAACTAGTGAAAATAGCTATTTATACAAATATCTATCAAATCAAAAAAAAATTGAAATGCTTTTACACAAATAATCTTATTGAGCCGAATAGCTGTGATTATTGCCACTATTATATATATATATATATATATATATATATATATATATATATATATATATATATATAATAGTAAGAATATATAATAAGAAAAATAAAAGCAAATTAGTACAAATGCAAATATGTAAAATATAAATGTCAAAATCTAATAACAGATTAATTATCTTTGTAATTAGCTCTTCTCCGATTGCTTTGTAATATAGATTTATATGTATCATAGGCTATATGGCTTATTTCAAACTCATTTATATAACAACAATTTGAAATAGCAGGTTTACCATTTCACAAAAAATTTATTAAGCTTATAATGAAAGAAACTAAATAGCTATGTATTACGAACGGCGCGCCGACGCGCGGCGTCCGGCATGTCACCCACGATGGCGACCGCCGAGTATTTACTAGGGTTGTGTCAATATTATTTTATATTAAGGATATATTTTAAATAATTTTTTTTTTTATACTTACTTTGGCAAAGTTTTTCTAAAGGAGAAGAAAATTATGAATATTTGCGTAGAGATGCATGATCGTTTCCATATGGTATGTGTGCTGATATTCTAGAACATTTTTTTTTCTAATTATAATTCATTTTATAAATTTTTCTGTTATGCAATTATAAGGAGTTACAGATTTATACTTACTATCATTGCCAATTTCGCTTCGTTTTGATCGTCATGGGGTACCTTATAAGCGGGAATGCGTGATCCACTTAAGATAGTTTTCATCTAATATTTCGCACGTGTAGTAATTGATGGGTATTTATAATTAAACAATATTTGCCTAACTGATTGTGTTTTAAATACGGTCAAAAGAATAGTCATTGCTAAAGAGAGCTAACTGATTAACGTTTAAAAGTTTTCTTAAATATACTGATTACAAATATGAAATTTGCTCCTACAGGTCCGTAAATTGCCTCGAACATCATAGGTGATATGTGTGTTTTCTTCAATTAGCTGCCTGACAGTAGTCACAGTAGAAATTGAGGTTCTACTTTCACGAATTTCGTCTTTATGTGAAGAAAAATACGACTATAATTAAATTCAGTAAGCCAACACCTCACTGTACTCAGACAAGATGCTTTCCTCCCAAAAGCATTTCGAAGACATATAGTGCAATCTGTGTGAGAAGAGGAAGATTTGAAATCGAAAAGAAATATTGAACCAAAATCTTTGTTAATTAATTACGTATTTGCTACAAACGAAAGGGTTCTATTTGTAATAAAATTAACCGGGAGCGATTTCCCGTCAAAAACCATTTTAAATCCAATGTTATGTTTTAAAAAAATATGAGAATCGAAATTCATACATTTATGATCAGCCAGGGTTGAAAAACTTTTAGTGCCCTGCGTAATAGTTACAGGTAGCCGGAAACTTAACGCATACTGTCAGTGATCTAGATTTTTAAGTAAATGACACATATTTTACTCAATGTTATGAACAATAAATGCATACATTGTTCGTGCTGAGCTATTTGTTGATAGACATAAACATACATAAAATAAGAAATGTATATGAAATTGTAACAATCCGAATATTTGAGCGAATTATATTTAATTACTCATTGGACATTAAGATAAGTCGTAAATAGATAACGTTTACATTATTCCACGTAATTAGAACGCATGTAATATTATATAATAAGTAGTAAATAGAACGTGTTCGTCAAAAATTGTAATAGAAAACAAGCGGTAGCGGTCGCTAATTAGCCACCGACATTCTAAGTGCACATTCGTTCTCAATGCTGTAGTGGCTCTGTGCGCCTATAAATATGGCACAATATTTAGTTAAAAGCTGCTTAATTCCACTGAGCTGTTCGCTCGGCTTTATTCTGCCACGGCGCTTGTAATTAATTAGAAGTAGATTTAAGTGAACCAGGGCTCTTCTTCTTCACCGCTGATCCACAGATCCCAACTTATGTATTCAATGACTGATTATGTCTGATTTCGGCATACGATTTCGATCCTGTGTTCAAATCTCGAAGCAGTCATATCGTAATCGGTGAATCATTTTCACATACCGTAAATATAGCTTTGTCGCTAGTGTAGCTCGATTTTAATTTCTTAATTATCGTTTTTGCCTGTTCTCGCAATCATTATAATTGCTTCCTTCACATTTGGCATGTATTATATCAAACCTTTGGGAAAAATCGTAATAACTTGTAGAGATTTATCTGTGTAAACTGACTTCCTGTAATTGAATCGCCCAAGAGATAATAAATACACTAGATCCGAGAACGTCCGCGATAAATGCGACTAACGATACACCATCCAAACTAAACACATCGTAGTCGTGGCGTTCGCTTGCGACACCATTCGAGGAATCTTATTAAACTAAAACGACGTCATTCCTCGCAGCGGTTGAATTAATGCAGCAGCTGTAAAACAATCGCAGTGGAAACAGACGTGAGGCAGTTCGAGGATATTTCATTTCAATCCATTGACTTGCAAAATGGGTTTGCGGAAACTTTGCATAGCGGTCGCGGCGTGCGGGGTCGCTGCGAAAAGAATTAATTGGGACATGCTTTTTTTTTTTTCTTTGTTTTCGGTGGTGTAAAAACGAAAATGCAGATGCGTCGAGGGTAGCACGCCCGTGGAATTCTTACATCCGTCGTGCTAATTATTGTCACGCCAATTCGGCCGTTAGCGTTGCAATTTTATCCCGATGTAAGTAGAACGAACATGTGACGCCGCGTGCGCAGTGTAAACGTGACAGAAGGAGTAAGCAGCACGTGGCAGCACCTTGAGCTGCGAGAGCACGCCTTCGGGAAGGAAGTACGTAAATTAAATATTTACCGGGCTCTACGCCTCCGCGCGCCGCTCGTCCTCGGGGCGGCGTGAAAGGGTTTTGCATTTCTGATTCCCGCGCGAGAACATCTGCTACTAAATGACATACTGATTCTATTATTGTTTATTCATGTTTCGTTGCTGTTCTAAAATTTAGTGCGCCGTCTAGCTCGGAAAGCATGTTTTTGCTTACATGAAATTCCAACCCGTCAGTACTTAGAGCCTAACGATAGACACTGCTACGTAGAGTGGAGATGAATACGTTTTCAATGCTTACCACATGACAATCAGCACACGAATTGTGTTAAACTATTTTATAAGTATAACCAAATTTTAATATACAATGCTTGCATAAGATGGGGCGGCTGTCAGTGCAAGCAAGCTAATTCTAAACCCGGTGAGTCATTAAATCCTTATTTCCATGAAAAGTATTTATGATCAGTAGAGACTTTTTCTCGAAATGATATTACAGTGCATAATGATAGATGTGTGTGGTTTTAGAACACCTTACGATATTAATAAGTGTAACTCGTTTAAAATTAAGATTCTTAGGGGTTTCGTCATTTTGGCTACCAGCACTGTCGAAAAAGTTATGAAAGTTTAAACTGAAATTATGCATCGTTAAAAAGTTACAACAATATTTTAAATAAAACAAATTTAAGTAATTAAACAACCATATAGAAATAAAGCTTCAATGGCATCGCCAGCAACAACGTAATTTTTTAAAGAATTTCATATATTGTTAATTATTTAAATGCTACAAATATGGGCTCTTTGTAATAACTTATTGTCAATGGTTACAACTAAACAGTATTCTTGTATGAAGTTTAATTTCAGTTCCTTAAAAATACAGTCACTAAAGTAACTTTTTTCCAAAGTTACAAGACGGCCAAATATTGGATGGATCCTGAAATTGATAGAAATAAATAACTTTTTAGGAGAAGCGATGAATACGTTCGACAGGATGAATAATGTTTATTTATACATTTATCATTAATTCAAAGTTGAAATGTGAATAAAACAAACAGAGATCCTATTGAATTCAAAGGAAATTCTTCCCTGAAAAATGCGTTTAATCGCAAGAAATTATGAACGAAATTCTAGCTGTCAGTTGCTGACACATATTCCTGCCAGTTTCTTGAAACTTTGAAATTTCTCTTTTCCTCATCTCATACATCTATGAATGTGTGTATGAAACTGTATATAGCATAGGGTTTTCAGCTATTTTCATATTAACACTAAATATCGAAATTGAACGTATCAAAGTCATAGTGATCCAAAGTGGCTAAAATCTAAATCGACTCTGAAGCTGTAATCGGAAACAAATATTTATATTCTTGGCATTGAAATATTATATCTTTTGTTCAGTAACTAAAGTTTCTATTAGAAATTAATGTTTCTGTTTTCTTAATTGAATATTCCTTGAGACGGTTATAATACGTATGACCAGAAAATGCTGTGGTATCAATTTAAAGCTGTTTTTTGTTCCTTATTTTAGATAGATGTTCAGACTTTAGATTTTAAACGGGTCTGAGTCTACACATTTTTGAGAACCATTCTTTTAAATGGAGCACTGTCGTTGTATGCATACAGAAACATAAGATTTTGCATTACTAGTAATTTAAAATCAACCTAAAGTAATGTTAATCATTGGTCGAGTAAGATTCAATTTAGCGCATCATATAGACCGTAAAGAAATATTAATAGAAAACTGTTTTATATCCTTAAATGTAGTGCCAATCTCAGATTTCACTATCCGCTGTATACAGATATATATATTATTTTTTTTATATGCAATACCAGGATAAGTAGATTTTATAGTCGCGTTTGCACCTGCACTACAAAAAAAAAATATGATAGGAAAATCTAGAATTACGTTGTTATTTAAAATTAACAATATTAGAATGGTTTATCAAGTTTTTATGCGAGATAAATTAATATTCTTTGTATTCTGTATTCTTCACAACAAAATCTGAATGTTTAAATTACCACCTACCGGGAACATCATTACCAATTACACCAAATAAAAACATGTTAAACTCCTTTATGTTACAAGGAGATGACATTAGATCGTTGACGGTATTTAATTCGTCATTCTTAAGTCGTTTTTAATTTTCCTCTCATTTTTTTGTTTTCGACTTTTTACATCAACAAAAAACCAAAATTTCAATACTAGACAACTGACTACGCTATTGTAGGACTGTTTTAGCAAATTAATATCTAGAAGCAACAGCGAAGTGGAGGCTGCAGGCGGACAGAGTGGCGGCAGTCAACAGTATCAGATGGCCGCGCCGTCCGTCCGGTACGTACTCGAATATAAGCCGATACACGGACGCCTGTCACGTAATCGCAGCGGCCAGGGCTTAGGACGTGAGCTTCGCCTGGTATCCGAGCTTATCCGAGATACACTGACGTCGACATAAACTAACTTAGCTACATGGAGGAACGTTCGCCGTTGACAGAATTTGATTTATGATATGTTAAAATTTGGTCGTCGCATTCGAAAGTTTAATCTCGCAAGAAAATTCCGAAATAGAATTGATTTGTCATATTTGTTTAATTATTTACTTGTTTTATTATACACACACGTCACACACATAAACACGTGCACAAACATACACACACACTCACGCATAAGCGCACCCGTATACGAACACACACAAGCGCACGTACATGCATACTCACGCTCACAAGCACATGAACACGCATACGCACACGTACATGCGCGCGCGCACTCGCCCACGTACACGCTCATGCACACGCATACATACACATTCGTCTAATTATTTTTTTATTTAATTCATCAAAGTCTAAAATATTTCCAACTGGATGTAAATTTATTATTCTGTATGCGAGGGAATAGTTGCAATATATATTTTATTTTGTACATTAAAAACCTGTGAGATTTTTATATTTAAATATATATATATATATTGCTATAACAACATTCACATATATATAAATATTTTATAGTCAATTACACATCACTTTTAAAGTTGGAAATAGTACCAATATTTATTTCTATCGTGTATTTAGGAAAGTACATTTTACGTATAATATCGTGGTGGTAGTAGTTTAAAAATTGCAAAACAAAAAGCTGATTAAGTACAAAAACGCACTTCTATGATCTATAAAGACATCAATGAGCTATGAAGCGTTGTAAATTACGTTCTACCACTTAGCCTACAATTCATTAAAATCTACATAAATCGATAGAGACTTGTGCGTAAGATAAGTAATCAATGGTACTGTTTTCAAGCTATCTAAGGGACGCTTAGCAGTAATTTAGTGCTAGATAGTACCAACTGTTTATGGTGATTCGAAACGATCACAAAAAGCTAAAGTACCGAGAGATGGCGCTGTTCAGCTGTATTACAGAAAAATGTTAAATTTTGTCCCAAATGCCAATTTGCGGTCAAACAAACTTAGTTTCACGGAAAGCTATTTCTAGATTTTACATATAAGAGTACAATTTGTTTTAAGAATGTAATATAATTAGAATAATACAGCAAAATTATACTTACCTTTCAGACCTTTTAGTTTTGTGCTATGAAACACAAATACACACATGTTCGAGTACTACAATTGGCAGATTTTTAGAAAGGAGTAGCTTTACGAATAGGCCACACCCTTTTAAATTACGACAAATTCTTTGAAAAAAATATTTCACCATGGTACTACATAGCCATTCGCCCAAAAATTCTATGTTTATTTATCAATATTGATAAATAATATTGATTTGAGTATTGATTGCGATTCTTCAATCATCAAACATCGAAAAATATTTTTGTAACTTTTCTATATGTAAATTTTCTTTATTATAAATTATAACAATAACACACATTTAGGGTTTCTACGTAATATTATAAGAAAATTTAAAAATGGGATAATTTTACTGCAATTGAATCAAAGGTCCAATTGTAATCCAATTTTCCTAGGTCCGCACAGGAGAAGCCACGAAGGAAAATGAACCACAATAAAAAATATCAAGGGTTTGATTCTTCTTTAGGGTTTCGTAAGGATTACTAAAAACCTTAAAAGTTTAGCCAATTAAAGGAAATATATGGTAAAGGAGAATGAAAACCATACAAAACTAGTGAGAGGATATTCTATAAATTTTTAGCGTTTCGTGAGAATTTCTAACAACCCTTTAATAAAACCGATTTTAATAAATCTTTCTATAAATATTATTGAAAGTCAATAAAAAGAAATCCAATACATTTTTAGAAATCCGTGAGATTACAGAGAATCCTTTTAATTTAACCGAATTTAATAAAATTAAGATGGGGACGACTGAAAACTAGTAAAAGTATATGCTATACCTACATTTTTAAGGTTTCGTGAGAATTATTGAGAACTCTTGTAATTTAACCGAATTAAATAAAATACAGAGCAGAGGCAATATATATGTATATATATATATTGACCCTTTTTTTATTTTTAACCCTTACAGACCGTCCTGAAAATATATTATTGTAAATTTTTAATATACTTTGATTTATCTGTAAGATTTGAAACTAAAAATGTGAGGATGTGACGTGAAAAATTAGTGAACAGATTTGATATCTCTCAAAGGTAATAAAAGAAATAGAGAAGTTTTCCAGACTATGTTGCCGCTTTGTTCATATGACGCGTCATGTCGATTAGTAGAGCCCAAAGCGGCATCCGTAGGCCAAATAATGCGGAAGCTGTTGTGTTTGCGGACATTTCCTTCACACCCATATAATTCACATCAGTCATTTGTTTCGCTGTGTGTTTGTAAATATCTCGAATAAATATATACTCTATGGTGAGGTGACAGTTTTCAATTATGTCAAATAAAGTATAATATCAAGTTGCATATATGTGTTAATAAACACAAGAGATTCATTTCTGCGTGCACTCATACGGACGTAAATACTGCTGGTTTTTCATGAATTTTTAAATTAAATATCAAATTAAAAAAAAATATCTTATTTCTCCGAAGCCACGTAACGAAATCAACATTTTTTAAACTTTTTTTTAATATTATATGTGAATTTATTTCTATATAGAGTCAAAACGCACTACGAAATAAATTTGTATGAAATCGACGTGTGCGTTTATCCTAAACCTGTCTTCCCAACCACCATGTTCATGATTGATGTCACTGTAAAAATAAATCGAAGCGGTGACTTTAATCCATTTTTATTTTATTTATTTTTCATTTTATTACATCGTCAAATCTAATTCGTAACGTTGCTTCATCTCGGTGTCTCTACTGGACCCTTTTGCCATATTATATTGTAGTTGCGCCAACTTGTAGTTTTTAACATACCGAAACAAATTACTCAAAAATATATTGCCAATCTTTATTGGATTTTCTAATAAGCTAATCTTTATACGTTTATTTGATTCTTCGTTTTAAGCTCAACGTTCGAGAGTTACATTCTATATTAAATTTCGCTCATACACAGTACCTACGTAGTTTGTATTAAGAGGTGATCATACGAAATTCATCGTCCCAATACGAATATCGATATAATTTTTCACGATTCTTCTTGGAAAGAAATTTTTAAAAGTACTTTCTTCTCTGGGTTAACTTAAAACGGTTTTCATAACAATACGCATTGCAAGATACATCAGCAGATATCATTAAAAATAAACGTACCTCCAAAATCGCGAAAATAATGCGTAGATCGGGATAAAAATACACAGTAAACCAGAAAAAGTCCATATGAAACTTTCAATCGATAGCTATATGAGTGTTGAAAAAAACCACGAGGTACTGACGTCAATATTTTCAGAATGCCAACTCAAACATGCGGTAGAAAGTTAGCGATGGCCGCACGCAGTTGTTAGCTGACTTACTGTTAATCTTGTTACGTCATTGTTCTGATCGCAAGGCATATTGGATAATCCTCCGAGCATAATAGGAGCTTGACATGGCGAAAGCGAACGTCTTTGTGGATAATTAATGTGGGAGAAGTTGATTTGGGCACCATAACTTCAATGTTTATTATAAAGAGACCATCTTGGAACTGGTAACACAACAACGTTAGGTAAATAATGGCAAAACATGGAGACTGGATAATGTATTAAATCTTTATTTAATGTTTAATAAACATAACACTTAATGACATGTTTATTATATAGTGTTTTGTTTTAAACATTCTGAAAGAATCTAAAAAATTTTCTTAATAAATATTTGTCACGGATAATACGGATCTTGAAGTAAGAACCTAAGTAATATTCCGTTTTATTGTATATATTTAATCTGAAATGTAAAACACAAATTCAACAATTTCATCCAATTAAGTCAAAAATCAATAGATCTCCACTGGTTTCGTGATTCAGAAAGAATGTTAACCCCTGGGTCTCCATCGTTTTCATCATCGATGATGTTCTTCCTTATAGACCCTCCGGACCAAGAGGTGATCTGTCGAATTATGTCGGACTCCTACAGATTATAACCCATGGCATCCTTTTCGTGGTCTTGTGCTGGGACCTTGAGTACGCTTGCGCATTCACCCTGTACTCCAGCAGCGTTATATCTTTCTGCTTAGTTTTAACTTAATTGTAAAACGTACCTCCACACGTCTTTAAAAAAGCGTGTGGAAGTACTCGCCGACTATCTCTTGCTCGTGAAAAAATGACAGACTTCCCCAAGTCCACCGCTCTCGGGTATAAGTTAAGAGCGGGGGAGAGCAGCGCTTACGCATTTCTCCTTCGCCCAGTACGTCGGCGGCAGATTTCAAGCATAGAGCTATATTCACGCTTTCGTTCCGTCACTTCCTGCAACATAATTTTTTCGCAGAAGACTTGTACTGCCTCCAATGACTCCTCGTTACAGGTCATCCTTCTCACAAGGGTCCTTAACGAGAGGTCATCCTCCAGCACGGCCGTCAGGGCTATGCGCTACGGTGCGCAGGCAAAATATGTCTCCAGTGTGTTTAAACAATGTCTTCCATACGTCCGCGGCTATTGTGGCATTCGGCCGATGGCTCTTTTCTGACGATTTGGTACAGGTATTAACAGCCCCCAACCCTCGCGGAGCCAATACGCAGAGTTTGAGTATGCTTCACTAATGGGGTGCCAAAAATCATCCGTATAAATGTATATGTTGCACGTGCGTGTTAGTGTGTACATGTCTCTCTCTCTGCGTATGTCGCGCGCGCGCACGCGCGTTTTGTGTATGTGGCTGTGTGTGTGTCTGTGTGTTTGTATATGTGTATGCGTGTGTATGAGCGTCCGTGTTTGCATGCACGCGCGTGAGCCTGGGGGTGAACATACGTGCGCATGTGTCTTAAAATGTACTCTCAATTCGAGAGGGCACAGTTTTTAAGACATTGAAAAATACTTGTCACAAAATGTATTAGATCAGGGTCTTGACTAAGTTCGTCATATCGGTAGGTATATAAATTAAATCTGTAGGTATACAATATGTTACCAATTGTTACATATTGACTTGCATTATTTTGTAACATACTAATCTTAACTACTTATAGATTAGAATCACCTTTAAAGTTTATTATTCCAAACAGGTGCAATAGTGGATATTGTTTTTGCTTTAATAAATTACTTTTTTGGAAATAACTCTTTAATATAAATGACTAAAATTTTATAGATTTTTCATTCCATGAGTGATGCGAGACGGTGCTGCAATAAAAACAGGCAAATCGATATGATAATGGCTCTTATAACCAAAATTTGGGTCTAAAGACTCGATTCGTTCGTTACGCGGTCTGAGGGTGGAAATGAAGCGTAATATTTCGGTAAAATTGACTAAGGGTTCGATCAATAAGCAGTTACAGATCGGTATATCTATTGTAATATTACAAAAACAAAATGTAATTACTATTAGTGCATGTGTCTTGAAAAATTAAACCTTGCATGCACACTTACACATACACAAAAGACTTCATGATAGTAATTGAAAATATTCGAAACTTATAAGTTAATGCATTTTGAGAATTTTTGTTTGTTTGTTTCGTGTCGCCCTACTAGTCTCTAAATAAATTTAAAAGAAACTCATACACAATTTAAGATACTGCTTTACATTTAAGTAAAGTATAAATGGTAAACATTATTCGATAAAAAGCTATGATTCGAATAAAAAAACATTAACCGAAAGTGGTAGTCACTATAGGCAGCCTGCCTGCAGCACAAAAATAGGCTATGATATATCACACTCTCGCAGAATTCAGTGACAGATTTCGCTGCTAGTTTTGTCAGGTGAGAGAAAGTTCCGGTGGCCCACTCTCCCTCTTCCCCTTCCATGAATCCGGTTTCCCACCATTAGATAATCTATTCCACCCGAGAGGCCAACAACACAGTGTTGACTTCATTGGAGTCACAAGTGTCTATGGACGACGGTGACGATCTAGTTACTCTCTGGTAGCTCGTCTGATCGCTCGCCCATCAGCTGTGTTATAAAAAAATATCGATAAGATTTTTTGTTTCACGTAAAATATCAGAATACAAGGTAAACCGCCCAAATTTATCCCGGACCTTTCGCATTTTAAGGAGTATGCCAATATCCAAGTCTTAATTCAAAATTAAAACATACATGCCTTATAAGGCAATGAGTGGACCGCCTGATAAATTCTCAAGTAATATTTTTACTATTATGACAATTACCGAACTACAAATGTAGTAGAACAAACCCACATTGAAATCTAATCTACAACTGTATACGTATATACAATAAATCAACATTTCTTTTATTTTAAATTGGATCTCTTTAAAATTAACGATAGTTTTGATTGATTTAAATTTTTCTCACGCCGACAAAATAATTACGTTTTATAAACGAGAAGTCATACCACGATTAGAATGATATCAATATTAGTTTCGAATAGAAATAAAATAACTTGTTTCCATCTTAACTCGTTTCAATTTTGAACATCTTAAAAAGCTTTTCATCATTTTTTATTAACTTATCACTTGTCAATTTTCATGTCGCATTTGAAGTCACTCTTAAACTAAACAGTGAAGGTATATTCTCATTTTTTAGTAAAAAAGATGCCTAAAAAAATATTCTTCCCAACCGAATTTTCCTAAGAAATACGAGAAATCCTATAGTGAATTAACTTCAGTTTATCCCGTTTATAAAAGATCCTACGTTTTTACGTAGAATATACTACTATATTTTTATTCAAGATAAGTTTATTGTTGGTCCAATTACAAAAAGAGGCACATGTTGTTTAGTTATAGGCTACAATTCACTTGTCCTATCGCCTTGTAGGTGATAGAACAAATGGATATTGTAACTGAATAGTAGTTCTAATGAACGGAGAAAATGATCATGGGCACCACTGAAGATTTTATTAACAAATATGAGCTGCAAATTTCGTTTTGATGAAATTTTCAACGTAATGGCGCACATAATTATTAACCTTCATGCAGACAGCAGCAATCAATGAAATTAAACAGTTCATATAGCTGTATAAGATCGCCACCATTTTGTATTATTAATACCATAAAAATTACCTAACATTTTCTTGATTTACGACGATTTGAGTATTAATAAAATAATTTTTCATACTTGAATTTGAAAACCATATGTAAATAAGTGACACAAACTAATTAGTTATCATAAAAAATCGAACAAATAGAAATATATTACATACGCACCTCAGAGAACGTATGTAATATAAGTAGTGCGTGTGTAACCCTCAGCGGTTCCGTATAAACTTCATTATGTATGTAGATTTGACTTTTATCCGTTTTCATTATTGATACTGGCGAGATATTGGTATCAGTAATTTCGAGCCTTTAGCTTTATTTTTTAAAGAAACCTCCGAATTTTTAAAACTATTAAGGTTTCATAAGAATATTAAAAAAATGTTCTTCCACGTGTTGGCCTAAATCACGATCCATATTCCAATTATTGTATGTAATTGTAAATTTGTAATGATAAAACAACTAGGTGTAATAGCGTACTCGTTTGGTACGAAGTTTCTTTCGCCTTATATTATATAAAATAACAAGAACAGTGAAATAAATTAACAACTATTGATAATAATTAAACTTCAAATACTAATTAATATTTTGAGAAAAATATTAATTTAATTAAAATTGGGTTTTGTTAATTGGATTTTTTTAAATATATAACTTATAATTCATTATTTTTTGTATGTTATGTAAAATAATGAATTATAAGTTATATATAAAAAAAAATACTAAACAAAGTCCTCGTTTTTTTAATTTTCCGCTAAGAAAATTGAAAAATTTTCATAAAATTGGGAAGTTACCATTTTCAGTCCGATTTTCGAAAATCGATTCGTTTTCACCAGATCTTGACGTTTTTCGATCCTACGAATCTATTCCGACCATTTTCTAATGTTTATGTGATTGCGCGTACATGCGTGCGTGCGTGTATGTGTGGTGTGAGTGTTCGTGTGCGCGTGTGTCTGTGTTTGTGTGTGATAACTATCGAACGAATTAATTGATCGATAGGAAGATTGCGACATTTGAAAGTGGCCGCTCAACTTAGACCTCCTGAAACGTTAAATTAATTGAGCCCGATAGATTTTGAGGAATCTCAAAAATAAGTTTTCAGAAAAATATTTCTTTGAAATAACTTTTAAACTACTTTACAAATCGATACTAAAATCTAATGAGATCTTTTTCCCAACCAGTTACATCGACTTTCGTAAACTACATAAAAATTAATTGATTTGTTCAATATATATTTTTAGATAAAAATTATTCTAAAAATTTTTTTTACAATATTTTGTAAACTACTCTATCGATAAATTTCAAAATTTATCAATTCTTCTCCTTAAAAAACAACGTTTATCTTTGCTAAATGAATCAAAATCTGTTGATTTGTACAAGAGAAATTGTTAGAGAAAAATTTTACAAAAAATATTGTTTATATAATACCCTTTAAACTCCTCTAGCAATAAATACAAAAATGTAATCGGTTATAGATGCAAGCTACACTAAAATGTCTTGGTTCGTTCTAGAGACATCGTGAACGAAAAATAAAAAAGGGCTTTTTCAAAATAACATGGAAAGTTCTAGATGAACTGATTGTTTGATACTCGGTTATTTATTTTTTTGCTCAGAAAACTGCGCTAAATGTCGTAAACAGATCAAAATTAAATAACCTTTTTGTGAGATATCGTAGTTGAAATATTTTGAAAAATGCGTTTATTAACTTGCCGCTATGAAAGTTGAAAATTTATCATAAACTGGGAAGGTACTGTTATCAGTCAGATTCGTTTAAAAATAGGGTTTTTATCAGACCTTGAGGTTTTAGAGTCTTAAAAACCTATTTCAACTGTTTTTCGAATGACATCTCTGTAAGTGCGTGTAAAAAATATTTCTTGAACTATTGTACTGATAAATTCCAAAATCTATCTAGCTCTTCTGCCTAGAAAGTAACATCGATTGTTGCAAAGTGCATCGAAATTAGTTGGTCCGTTCGAAAGATCAAGAATGTTTCCCAAAAAATATTTTTTTAATAATTTTTAAAGTTTTTATTGGATTGCTGTTTAATATATTTCATCTTCCTTAACTTGAAAAATTGCGTTGAATGGCGCAAAGTAGATCAAAATCTAACTATGCATTCAATAGACATTATAGTATCTATAAAATTTAAAAAAATAGCAATTGTTTAAGTAAATTTAGATGTTTGAACTCAAAGACCTGAAAACGTATTAAAATTATATTTTTGCGTATGGAAATCGGTCTTTTGTGTTCAAACTGAATAATTTACTGAGAATAAAGCTAATTTATTCAGTGCAGTCTTAGCGGTTCTTTTTTTCTTTTTGTAGTACAGACCCTAAGATGATTTCAGACTACACTTTACAGCATGTATATCCTATTATATTACGTTATTGTGCTTTTCAACTGCCCTATTACACATTACAAGTATTGAACGTTTACATTTAGCTATACCATATATGTTACTTACATGCTAATGTATCACCACACGCTGTGCTATATCACATCGCGCGTTACCTCAGCCCGCGCTGTTCTCGCCCCAAATCCATTATGTCCAAATCCGAATCTAATGGATCGCGGTCAACTGTGATTTTAAGCGAAATGTGAACGCCTTATCACAATATACCTATGGCTCACCAAAGAACTTAGAGCATGTTGTAATGTACTATAATACATAATACCACTATATGAACCTAGAATGATTTTTTTCGTCTTTTTATATCGGTCGATATTGCTGTCAATCCTAATCCTGATTCCGCTTTCAATTCCTGACTTTGTAAAACTCCCGATTACGATTCCAAACCACGTCCTTGATTCTGGTCCCGGTCGCACACTCGATTTCGACCCCCGTCCCGCTTTCGATACCTATTCCGCTATCGGTTATGGATCCGATTTTGACGAAGATAAAGCGAATGATATTATATAAAAATCAAATATATCACTCGGAGATATAGCTTTCCATGGGTGTAGCTTTCTTTGAATAAAATATTTTACTAGTACAATGTATGTACTAGTAAAATATTTTATTCACAGAATATTTTATTCAAGTATTCATGTAAAAATAAATGTTAGCAATATTTATTGAAGTAAGTATCCTGTGCCTTATTTCAAAATATAATCTATCTCCATGCAAAGTTTCGGTAAAATCTGACCAGCCGTTTAAGCGTGATAGTATTATAAACATTGAGGTAAACTTTCACATAGTATAATGATAATGATATTTATATCACATTATAGACATTATAATAACAGTAGCTTGCGCTGGTGGCTAAGTGAATGTGGATAAAAAATCTTATCGAGATTTTATTCTTCATTGATACTAATTATATTACCAATCTGATCTTGATCCTATTTCTGATTTTATACCTTTTCTCTTTTCACTTTCCCCCTCTCTCTCTCCTCTCCCGTCTCCGTCACCAACCAAAGCAAGCAAATAAATATGTTTGTGTATATAGTCTATATTATATATTTGGATTTGTTTTAAATATATTTTATTTAAAATATAAGGTCCATTTTCATATCCCATTTCGTACTATATAGATTTGCTGTTGCATAAATTATGTTTATGATTTTTATGCTATCTCAAAGAAAACACTAGTTTTTTGTTATAAAAAGTAGCCTGTATCATTCTCCGATCCTTAAACTATACCTATGGATATAGAAAAAAATAAAGTGGATCTATTGCGTCGTGAAGACGGAAATAAATAGACCAACAAACGTATACTTCCGCATATTATTTATATTAATATTAGTAGCAATCGATAGATAGTATACAATAATTGAAAGCACATTGATACACGAAAAAAAATCGGATTTCAGTATATATATATATACATTTTTTTTTCTTTGAATACAAACTGTTTATGTAATGAAAATTAGTTACACAAAATTACTGAATGTATCCGTTTAAGTCTACTATTCGGCACAGAATTATTTGTATATAGTTTTAGGTAATTTATTACTATTATTTATATAATATTATTTATATTTATATATATATATATATATATATATATACGTATTTATTTTCATAACCCATAACATCCAGCGAAGCGGATAAGTGACCATTGGTCGCAGATAAGTACATAATATTTGGGTATGTTTACATTTATTTAAATCAGTACTACCATTTAATTCTTATTTCTGTTTCAAACCGAGTCGGATTTGCCAACGATGGGTCAGGTATGTGAAGGGTTAAGGCACGGGCGAGTATTAATCCTGAAATTGAATAAATATAGAACGTACTGTGTACATTTTTGACGAACGCCCAACCCGGGTCATGTTTATACAGCACGGAATATTTTAAGAGAGGTCAAAATCGTTTATTCATCCGAGGGGGTAAGTTGTTCTTATACCGTTTCATATGCATTGGAGGACTTTATCGATGACACACATTTATTGGAGGCGGATTCGATTCGAAGGAGGCAGGACAATAAAAACCGTACCGTGTTGCCGTTTCAAATACTTATAGGATAACATTTATTTCAGAATGGTATATTTCATTTAAGTATTTAAAAAACTTACGAGAAGTTCGGTTCTTACCGAACTTGTCGCAACGAATAACGAAGGTTTGAACGATATTGACAATTTCTCAAAACAGATGTTTTTAAATATCTTCATATAATTCATTGACTAAATCAAGTCATAAATTCAACTATGATATTTTACTTTTAATCAAAATAAATTATAGAACTATCAAAATAACACGACATCTCGTTTAGAAGCTGCTAACAAATGACTATCTTATGAGGAAATTCAATTTTTTTAGTAAAAACCGATGTTCACTTTGAGGTGTTACAAAATATGTTGAAATTTTTAGACTTTGGAAATACTCAATTCAATAATTCAAAAACAAACATATAATAAAAAAATATTTTAGTTTAATGAGTCTCAAATTTTTGGACAGTGCAAAGTCAGTGAAACTTTTTCGAACTTCAATAACGGATTCAAAACTATTATGAATCCGACTTTAATTAATCGATTTGTTTTCTAAAAAACAAACAGTGTCTTTAAATTTGCCTTCAAAGGAATCTCTCAACTAAATTAACCAATTTTAAAGGATTTTGCGGTATCTGATAAAGTTTATTGAATATTAAGTTGTTTGTATTTTATGTAGGGATCGATTTAACGTTTTCTTTCGGTAATTACTCAAAAAAAAAAGCATTTAAAACATACGTATTTGATAATTTTTAAAATTTTGTCAACCTAATTAACTCAAACTTCCAAGAAAACTTTAAATGTTCAACTACAAAATATTTTAAATAACTTATTTGTCTAATACAAGGCTGCTCGAATATTAATACTGACATAGCATGGCTATCGTACTGGTAATTTTAAAGGGTTATAAACGATAGCTGGTCAGTTAAAATTTTGTAATATCAACACCGCCAGATTGATTTTAAGTCCATCTATCACGTAATTCGATATCTTACACGTATTACGATTTTATTGCTCCGAAGGAAAGAACGACCGCACCGACGTTAATTCGATAGTTCGGCCGGAAACATCTTCGCAGTTGGAAATCGTCAAACCGATAGTAGTTCCGGCCGGCCGCGGCAACTCGCGTAATAAAATTAATCAAGGATACTAATGGCCCGATCCTATCGGCGAATCGACCGGGCCGGGCCGCCGCACGATTCTCCAACTCATTAACCCCCCCTCCCCAGCACCCGCACCACTGAGCCCCATACCCCCCCGCCCCCCATTTGCATGGGGCGCGAGTTGTCACCGGCATCCGGGTCGGCGGATCGGCGCCGTCGAGTGGAAACGCCCTCGCTGTTCGCAATTAAGTCGTAAACGTCGACGGAACGAAAGAACAAAAAAGGTCGCGATCGGGCTGTCCGGGGGCTGACCTGTCTTACTTCTCCTATCTCTCTTCTCGTATACCTCTTTTTTTGTCGCGGTCTACTTTGAAATGAACACCGGCATCGAGTTCTACTTCTGTCTCATTGAGCGGTTAAGGTTTATTTTTTTTATTAATTATTCATACCGTTACTGGCGATGGTCTCCGTATGCTTTTTTTTTTTTAATTTTTGTACGGACGCAATATTATGACGGCGGATAAAACTTAAAAATGAGAGAGTTGCAATTAGCGCGGACGCTCGACGCTATGCAGCGGGCCCACGGCCGGTCATTACCGGCCGCTGCGGGACGCGACCGAGCGCGGGCCCCTAATGAAGCTACTCGCAAAAAATTCTCGGAATTATTTTACACAAGCATGCCGCCGCGTAGTAGGTGATTTAAATGCAATAATTTATGAAAGAGTTCACTGTACTACGGTTAAAAAAAAATCGGAAATTATGCTAAAATACTTATTAAGATAAGTCTATCGTTTTTAAGCACAACCGATGATTATGTTGTCTGACGTAACTAAAACCTAATAATTCCGATAGCTTATAAAAGTTTACAGATAGCTCTCACTAAATGTAATATTTTACGGTCAGAAATTGTATGCGAATGATATATAACTTGCGGAAAAAAAAATAGGTATAACAAAAAGTGTTTTTTCTTAGTAGTTTTCATTGGAATATACCTGATTTTCAAGAATATGCTAATTACCAATAGTTATAAAGCAGATACTGATTAATATACATAAAAAAGACACAAAAATTTTAAAGATTAAATCGTACAGATTTTCCATAATTACAAAATAAAAATGGACTTTACGCTTGTATGACAGCCGATTTTTGAAGGCCAGAGAGGTCTCACAAGGTCCCTATGTGAGGTTATATCGCTGTATTTTTCATTAGAAAGTTTATAAATATAAGTAAATGAAAGGCATAATATACAATGATAACTGGTTTGTAATACAGACATTTTGTGAATTGAGACCTATTGTACATATAATTACAATGTAATTAATTGGCGTCACCCGACAACATGTGCCGAGAAAAGATTAATGATGCTCACAAAGAAATGATGAAATAAATTTGAAACAGCCTCTTTGCATGGAGAGCTGATAAAGAGATTAAGGTACCTGATTTCGAGCATTGAACTCGGTTCACTTCCCACCTATATTCGTTCTTGGACTCTCGTCTGTGATGAAACCTCGGCAGTAAGCGGTGCAGGTAGATGTGTCTTAGTAGAAATGTTGCGAGCTAAGGCTGCCTCTGGAATGAAACCCTGTGCACTTCCTAACCGACGTCTGCGCATCATAACATCAGTCACCCATTCTTGTGAAAAAAAAAAGGATCCTAAAACCACCATAGACACGTGCCACTGATTATAAACGGGACAGCCGATTTCACAAAGCACCTATCTGAACAGAACATCGTATCTTATTCATTGCTTTGAAGGATCTCACGATAGATACTAATATTGGACAGGAGAAGAATGAATGGTTATAATATTTCCTTGGGGGAAATTTGGTTTTCACAATACTACTATTAAACGATTACTAATTGAAAAAAAGAGTATTATAAAATTTCCAATTATGTGGAAAACTAGTATCCATAGATATAACCAACTCGATTTTTGCCTACATGTTTATTTGTTTTTATAGTAATTTTATAGTTAATTGTGAGTGTATATCATTAAATTAAAATAAAAACTTCTAAATTTTTTGTTCTTTCTTCTTGAGAGAAAACTGTCTTGCGAATGAATAGAAAATTCGTATATCATCTAAATATAATTACATAGGTAATTATGCTTACAAAAAGTTATTTAATAACATACACGTAGGTTTATTGGATTGAATTGGAATTTTAAAGTATTATTATTTATTAACATTTAATACAACAGAGTGCAGAATTTGACAACATGACTGAATTCTACTGTTCGTACTATTAGTTCAGCGTTTTTTGTGTGAATGGCCTCCAAAACTGACATCGTATTAGTCTTCGGCTTCCAGAACGATACGTCATTTCAGTGACGGCAGCGCTTAACAAAAACAATGGCTCCATCCGGCTCCCGGCCGTCGTGGAGGAGGCCCCGTGGCGTCGGCGGCGCGTCTCGCGCAAATGTGCCATAGAAAAAACTTCAATAAAAGCCGGCATAAACGTCCCTTTGTGCTTTATTGCCCGAGAGCCGTAGCCGAGACAACTACCGGAAACGAATAACATAATCTGTAATAACATTCCGTCTTATTGTTGCGGCATTATATGGATAACCTGCGCCCGCACTAACTGATGTGGCGAACAAAAAATTTGTTCCACGTTTTCCAAGTTGCTTCAAATTTTCTACTTTGGGGTTAGATCGCCTTAGTTGTAGTTAGACTGTAGTTTATTTTTTATAGTACCGTTAAAAGGTTAATCGATTTTGTCCACAAATTTTACCGCACTATACGTTAATAGGAAATGAAAATACAACTACGACAAACTAAAAACTACGGCGGCGACCAAGCGATTGGCGTGTTGGTCAAGTTGTATAGTTATCATCATCATCATCATCATCATCATCATTAACATCATCATCATGTTATCGGCCATGGACCATAAGATCTCTACGCCGTTAACGTCTGTTGTCACAAATGTGATAACAACATCGGGAATCAAACGCTTCAAATGCTCTCCGTAATATGGAGAGACTGATTTCAATTGAGTCAATAACTCATTGGTTAATTCCCTTGATCGAGCAATCAATACATTTCGATTCAAAAACAACGCTCTTAAGTTTCTGAGCGTTAAGAGTCTTAACTGAACTATATTTTCTAATACTAAGAGGTTCCTGGTGCGCCACCGGGCGAATTGTAGGATGAGTTTATAACTTATGTCAAATGATATCATATGCTCCCTGCCACGGACAGCACATTCAGTTCTCAATCAAGAAATTTGTCACCGCATTGACGGCAATGAACGTCAGTAACTCCCAATCTTCACTGGAGCCGCGTGAAGGGCATATGGATAGTTAAAACTCCTCGATTTGAAATGAAAAGTTGTACTAATAAACCTACTACTTCTTTTCGTAAGTTTGATGCAATATTAAACAATTCAATGTATATAAGAATGTTATTAGTTAAAATAAAACGGACAAAATAGAAATAATAAAACAATCGTTAAAAAATATTAATATAAAAAGACTCTTTGCGTCGATATTTCCAAAAAATGACCTATCGGTTATCCTAATATATTAGTACTTTACCTCAAAGCTCATGCGAATAAGGTTGATTAAACACGATGGTTTTAACATAGCTTGGACCTGTCAAATTTTTTTTCTTAGTTTATAGCTCGAACCTTTATTGTGTTTATTTTTATTAAATATAAAAGGAATAGCAAAATAAAAGCTTGTAGTGTATTGTAGGGCTAATAAATCATTGGATTCTGCATTAAAGAACAGGGATCATCTTACAATGAAGGAAGGTAGACATGACTGAAAAGGGAAACGTTAAATTTAGATTTATATCTTTTCATACATATACACACAAACGATACAAGTTTTACTTAAATTACTTGTTCTTGTAAGTACAATGTACATTTCTTTAACCTATTATAAAACTGCATCTGAATATATAACTTCATTAGAAGTATGATAAATATATGGACTTACTAATTAATTAGTCTATACTCTATACTGTTTCTAGTTTGGAGCTTTCTGACGAAAACTTTATGTCTACAAATCCATGCTAATTTATGAAGATGATCTTGCAATGAAAATTCATGTCTGCGATACTTACTGAAACTTAGAATTTTTCATTTGCTTAAAGTTTCTTTATTTCTTTTGTTGGTGCAATTTATTATTAGCAAGTCCCTTAAAAGTTGATGTACACTGTTTTCTTGGCAAAAAGCCAAGAAAACAGTGTTCATCAACCTTTTGGCCATCTCCATTCTTGTAAAACGATTGGTTGATAAATGCATTTTTAACGCATGTAATTTCTGACTTAAATATCATCGTGCTTGTCATTCCATTTATTCACCGCCGCAACCGCTTCGAAGCCAGTAATAAACTCTTTGGTATCCTCGTTCAGCGCCCCTTCAAAACTTGTCTTTTTCATCGTCAACAATTGTGTATAAAAATTACTTAAATGTACCTTTTATACATTATCGATCGATACCGCACCTTTTCGATGTCGTTCTTACTTTTGGGTTTACTCCACGCAACTCTGTTGCCATCAAATGTCAAAGCACTGTACAGTACAAAGCACGAAACTTTGCCGCTCTAAATTGCCTACGAATGTTGTAATGCGCAGGTCCAACACTCCCAAACCCTTCGTTCTTCTCTCCCGCGTGGCAATTTTATGCAATTGCGACGCTTTCGTGACGAACTTCACAATGGCAGAGTTTCATGCGTTGTACTGTACATAGGGCCTTCTATAATTATTATTCAACAATCTTCAGGTACCTAGCTGAGTTGGTCCGAGCCTTCTAGCAAAGAAACATTAGGATAAATTTCACACACCATATTTTATAGGATAAAACATATTTCACATGTCACACTTAAGAAACAAAATATATATTTACTTTTTATCACTACATTTTCTTGTTGTATTACCTACTTTTTCCCTTCTGTCACCCGTTTACATACCATGTTCTATAATAGAATTACATATCTTGCGAATTGACGTTCGTTGAGGGATTTTATAAGCAGAAGACTTTACTGCTACAATGTCTACATCTTGTTACAATAATATTAACATACTACCTCACATTTTTTTCTTCATCTCGCAGAATTTTATTCAATGCACTGACTATATTCGCGCTTAGCCCAATTTTGACATCAATAATTTTAATGTGATACAGAACAATTAATGTCTTGCGCGAAGTATGCCGAACAAATTACTCAGGCCCGCTTCCTCATACAGCCCATAGATGAATAAAGTTAGCATGTTGCCTTAAACATTCATTAGGAACTTCGCGCCGACTGACAGCGTCCTCGGGACTCGTATTACGGGATTAGGGTATCCCCGGGCTAAGTCTCGCTGGCGGGTGGCTGGAATTAATGCCCACTTTTTTGTGGCTTTTGTTTAGAGATCCCCGGAGCGATGTTTTTGTACGCGGTCACGAGTTTTTTACGAGTTGATTATAATACTCGTGAGTAAATAACGCAATCTGCGGAATTCAATGGTCAGGTCGCTCGTTAGCAAAGGGCGCGACGCGACGTTGGGAACGGGCAAATCGCCGACGCGGCGGCGTGCTTGGCCGGCCTTGACCGGACAAAATTCTGCCGCTTAATATTTTCTCATTAGAAACATTTTATTATTCTATAAATATTTTCTTTCCAATAAAGCGCCGATAAAAAGTTACTACTATTTTTTGACCAGCTATGTAAGTGAGAATTTCTTTACTTTTAGAGCAATAAAACACTCTTAAAATGCATAACCCGGTAAAATAAAACACTTCATGGTGTTTATACCTTTCTATTAAGAAAACATTACAAAATAGATAAATAATCATGGAAAAAATAAATAGAAGAAGTAGGAGCTTCCGAAGGAAAATGCAGGAAAAATTCTATAATAACTGAAATTAAAAATTAAGTTAAACAAATATTACAGAAGAAGACGAGATTTGTACAATGCAGAAACTATTTATTGTGCGTGAGGATCCGCAAACCAAAGTGAGTACGCCGTCTTCTATCGTCTTTAATTTTATCTGTGAAAAGCTAAGTATGTTTTTACTTTACTACGAAAATTTTATGTTCTCAAAAAAATTGAGTAATTGTGATTTTTCGTAGTTTCCTTCGATATAGAAATTTGTATGGCTGTTTATACCAGAGAATAAGTGGTCGCGCAGCCTATGGATACTCGCAACCCTGGAGGAGTCACTAGTGCAGTACCGGCCTTTTAGATAGGAATAGGATACCTCATGGCAGGAGAGTGGGTCACCGGAACTCTTACTCACTGGATGAAATCCAACAGCCGAAGTTGTTACTTCAGGTTTGTATTTTGTGGGAGTGTGGTATCTCAAGCCGATTTATTTTTGTTGTTAGTCAAGTTGACCACCGCATTGCTCAAGCAAGGTGCATATTGTTATAGTTATGATAGTTTCCCACAGATGCAATTATTACCCAAAAATGAATATTTGTTTTTAGTCATATAAAAATCTGGGTTTGAAAATATGTAAGTGCACAGAATATCCTGTATTTTCAGACTATACTTTATTTTCATAATTAATTCAAGTAATTTAATTTACATATTTTATCACTGCATTTCCTGCGAGTTATTTAAAATTTGCTTATAATGTACATGTCATGTATTTTTATTTTCATGTATATTATAATATGATAATTAATTACAGTTACCGTACAGTAAAACACTTTAACATAATGTCTGTAGAGAAATACAATGAATTATTCTTTGCAAATAATGCCGAAATAACTTTTTTTTTATACCTATTTACAATTGTATTTGAACTTATAGTTAGAACATTAATCGATATAATATCAAAAATATTATTAATCTGACTCTATTTAACCGATTCATACAAAAATAGACACTTTTTGATAAAACATTTTTTTTTTTACATTAATTTTATACTCATAAATATTTTTCTCGACGGGGAAGAACTTTGGGATAGCGTAATCGTGATTTCTAATATTTTTAGGGTTCCGAGCTAAAATAGCAAAAACGGAACCCTTATAATTGTCATGCCCGTTTATCCGTCCGTATGTCATAGGCATTTTACACAAAAACTACAAAATGTGTATTAATGAAATTTGAAGCATAGGTGTCTTATATAAGCTGCTATTTAGTTTAACAGTCAAATAACAAAAATGAATATTTCTAGGAGGACACTTCATACATGTATCAAAAGCTGGATTTTTTTTACAAACACTAAGGTTACTAAGTAAGTTTTTTCGACTGATTGAATATTTTAAGAAATAATCGTTCCGATAATAGCAGGAATTGTATCCCCCTCTTCTATTTTTTAAACTGTACGTTTAAAAAATATGAAAAAAAAATATAAAGATAAAACTTAAAAGATACTTTTATTGAAAATTATTTTGAAGATCATCGGATATACGGAATTATTTCGAAACTGTGTTTGCATATGAGGCTTCAGTAGCAGATGACATTATTACTGCAAATCAAATTCAAATTCAAATATTTTTATTTCATAGGTTACAAAATAACACTTGAAATACTTCATAATTTTTTGCGAATTTACACTTTACCGCTCGTTTGGAAGGCAGTTTTCTCTCAAGAAGAACGGGCAAGAAACTTAACGATAGCTCTTTTGTAATTTGCTCATAAATAACCAAAACAAATACAAAACCATTAAGAACGAAACAGCCCGGTAAGAAGTCGAGCCGCTTATGTCCACGGATATTTGTCTTCTAAATATTCAGAAATTGTATAATACCCTTTTTTACTGAGTGATTATTTAATAACTCTTAAATTTATTTAGAGGTAAATCTTGTATACCTACTTGAACCTTATTGAATATGCGGCACAGAGCCCTGTAAATTAATTTGTGTCTTTACTTAGTCGACTGACATGTGAAATCAGTTTATTTTCATTTCTGATATTGAGTGTATGTTGACTACTATTTCCTTTAAACATTTCAAAAATATTTCTTAAATATAATAAATTTTTATAAATCAATTAAGATGCCAGAGTTAAAGATTCCTATTTCCTTAAACGTATTTGTAAGAGATGCACGAGTTCCGAGCTTGTAAATCGCGCGAAAGGCCCGCTTCTGCAGCATTAAATTTCTATAAGTATATATTTATTTTTTCATTTCAATATATATATATATATTGAAAATGAAAATGAAATTACTGTGGATGAAATTATAAAAGCACTAAAACGTATGAAAATTGAAAAAGCTGCCGGATATAATAGAGTTTCATCAGAAATGCTGAGGGACGGGTATAATAAAAAACCTGCTGTACTAGGTCTTTAATAAATGCCGGAAAAGTAGTGGATACCTAAGGACTGGAGCAAAGATGTCACTGCATCCCTCTATGAAGAAAAAAAATGACGGCTGGTTCATACAAATCACCCTATAATTATCCTAAGCGCCGTTGCTAAATTGTTGCGAAAATCATTAATGAAAGAATTCTGAATGAGACTAAAAATAATATCTGGAATGTGCAAGCGGGATTTTGAAAAAGTGATGGGATGTATGGACAAAGTTTTCTACGAAACATTGCGGAAACTGTTTTTGCCAATGGCCAAAAGGCTTTCTATAGTTTCATAAATCGGGAAAATGTTTATGATAGAGTGAATAGGGATGACCCATAGAGAATCCTATACAATCATGGAGTGAGTAGCGGATTGATGCGGGCACTGTAATCTTTATACGGAGACATGAACTCCGACGTCAGAACAAATAGGACGTACATTGACTGGTTTGACATCCACAAGAATGTCAGTCGTGGATTTGTAGCTTTACCGTAGCTGTTTAACATATTATGGATAACTGTGTGTTAATTTGAAAGAGTATAAGTATGGACTAAGAATGTATGAGTTTTCTGTTGTGCCTAGTGTTCATCGACGACCAAGTACTTGCGCCGTTGGCATGTAAGTTGCAGGCGATGATAACTAAAATGTATCATTTTGTGTAGAAAAGCGGTATAAATGTAAACGTTAGGTAGACTAAGATCATGGTGTTTGAAAGAAACGAAGGTACAACTGAATGCGATGTATATAGAAGGTAACAGAGTTGAACTATTGAAAGAGTTTGTATACTTGGATAGCCTGCTTACAGATAATGGTAAACATGATAGAGGTACTGAATGAGAGTGAATGCTGAAAATAAAGCGAATGGGGCCCATATGCTATTATAAAAGTGTGTCACGTAAGCACGTTTAGCTATTCTTATAGGGCTGTTATCTCTACTCTTATGTACGAAAGTGAAAGTCGAGTATGACAGGAGAAAAATGAAAATAGTATTATTGCAATAGTATTATTGCACAGAAAATGCATTAGGCATTTTCTGTGCAATATGTGTGGAATGTCTTTGAAAGATAGATAAAGGAATAGTGATATTGTTTGAAACAAGATGTAATAATTAGAGTAGCTTGATGTGTTGCGTTAATTTGGCAATCTGGAAAGGATTAATGGAAGTAGACTCACAAAATAAATATATAGAGCAAGTATGTATGATGGAAAGGTCGCCAAGGATCCTCATAGAAAATCCTATGCTAACCAAATTGATGGCGTATTAAAAAGAGCCAAATTTTAAACAGGTGAAACTGATAAGCTAGTATAAAATAATTAATGGATGTCAGTGATGTATGCAAGAGAAACATGCGAAGATAGTATAACCTAACTTTCTGAAAAATAGGCGTGGATTTATAATAATAATAATATGAATAAAAATCTGTTGCAAGATTCAACATAAGAAAGGATATATTATGTAATTGGACATAAGCAATATACGAACTGAAGCAAAGTAAAGCTATTTAAAAACAATTATGTACATGTCTTAATCAGATGTAGAGGAATAATTAATATGCTTTCCGGATTAAAAATCAAAATAAATCCTGAATAATAGTAGCAGATCTTGTAAATGTTATACTCTCTGCGTTAAAATCAGGTAAATTTTAGTTTTCTGGCGTGACTAAGAAGTTTTCTGACGGGTAAGATGTGAGATTTACTTATTTCAACGTAAAAACTTCTCGTCAATTTTCAAACATGATCCGTATATTACATAATGGAAGCCGGGATCCTTCAGAAAATCCTCGAGCTCGCTGCGTCTTTCACGATTCAGTAACGTGTAATAGAATTTTAAGTCGAGAAGCAGTGAATATTTCTTGTATTTACAACTTTATAAGGCAAACGAAACATTTAAACTAATACGTACTCCATATGCCATAAAGAGAGATGATCAAAACATCAACGCTCGTTATTCGTCAGTAAGTGTTATTAATTATCCGTAACTGATAATATTTTTCTGACTAAAATCGAAACGCATACACATTAATAGTTACAATAGGAAACTAATTTTTGAGTTATATGACGTGTGTTATGAGTTCGGTGACATGTGGAAACAAAACTTCCTTGCTATTTGTATAGTAATACAAGTGATTAAGAATTTATTGCTATTTGCATTTTAGTAAGACATTATGTCTATTGAAAATGATATATATTAAGGTGTCCCATAAATAACATTAGTATCTAATGTTATCTTTGTTTATTCAATAATAATACAAAAAGAAAACCTTAATATTCAAAGAATAGCCCATCATATTCTATTGTCCTAACCCAACGATCAGTGAGCTCTTTGTGCCCTTGGTGTTCAATATTGTTCACATATCTGTTAATACACATAAAAATGTATATGTATTATTATTTCTTACATCATATATATGTTTCCCTTGTTCTTCCTTTTTTTTTGTTGACGGGACGATAGGTGTCGCTATACTGCTGCTACCGTCAAGACGGACATACGTAAATGGGAACTTGTGCGATGTCGCCTATATGATCCTAGTACGCGACAAGGGTAAGCCTTCTGTTTTCTAATCATTATTCCCTTTTTTGAACTTGAAATTAACATTTAGTAAAACCATTCATTGGGCTTAGATACAAATAATTGCTGCACTACATTTAAACATGACATCTCCTTTGGACTGAAATCTTTTACAAAATAATTTCGCCATTGAAGTGAATAAATAGTGACCTGACGATGCAAGGTCCGGACTAAATACAGAATGTTATTATTATTACTAAACCTTTATTGCTCAGAACTAAACGTAATATAAACAACATAATACAAAAAAAAATAAATTGCTTATAAACTAATGCATCGAGTATCCCGGTGGTGACCAGCGAGTCCTATGACACATGGACCTCTTCCATCTGTTTCCATTCTTTTCTTTCTCTAGTTGTCTAGTTATCGAAGTAGCACCTCCGACTTTTCTGATGTCATTTATCCACCTATCCATCTTTTTGCGTATTTGCCTCTTTTTTTTCACTTCGCGTCATAACTATTCTGTTATAAGTGTTGTCCATTTAATTTTACTGTCTCTAGTGATTTGTCCTGATCTCCATTTTTGCTTTCTTAATTACATTGTTATGTCACTAACCTTAGCTATAGATCGTATACTGTGTGCTCCAATGCGGTTCTTTAATGTAATTCCCATTATGCTTCTTTTCATTCCCCTTTGGCATGTTTTAAATTTTTTATATGTTTTTGATTTTCTGTCCCGTTTTGATATCCATATAAAAGATATGACAGAACACACAAGTTGAATATCTTTTTCGTAGCAAATAAATGAAACTATTTACTTTTAAATATCTCCTTAAGTGACCAACAACTTTTCCGTGCGCTAGCAATTCTTCTTTCAATTTCTATGTCTGTCTGATCTCTTAGTGATAATAGTTGACCTAGTGCTACCATTGTCAGTGACTAGAACTTGGTTATCCATGAACCAACCTCAAACTGTTCAGTTTCTTGTCACTAGTATTTATATCTATATTTTCCCACTTTAGTTTTCTGTATACGCTTTTTTGGAAAACCGGAAAATTTTGGAGATAAAGGGTTGCCCTGCCTTATTCCTCTAGCTATGGAGAAATCTTCACCCGTTGTTTCTAGTTTTATTTGTGAAATGTTATTCTTATATATTTTTTTAATGATTCTTATGATATTTTTGCTGATTTTTTATTATGTACCACTTATTTTTATCCTAATCATTCTATGGCTAATGCTAAAATTCATTCGATTAAGAATAGTTACATATTGAAATACTTTTATATTATTGGTTGCTATATAAACTATCTTGTTTTTATATAATCTGTCTGGAGATATCCTTATCCATTTTTACTTTGTATGTTTCTTAAAGAAACTATTCATAAATACAAGATTGTTTTCAAATGCTAGGTTAATCATTATTTTGCCGTTTTTTTTGTTTTCTCTCCCAAAATCAAAAAATTCCACTACATTTTCTTCTCTTGTGCTTGAAAACTTGTTCTGCTATTAAAATCTCCCATTACTATTTATTTCTTATGTATTTCTTGTAAAAATGATGACAGATAATCATAGAAAGCATCTTTGGCTGATTCTTTATGCTGCTTAGTGGGAGCATGTACTTGAATAATTGACCATTTGGTTCTGTACTTTAGCAAATGTACGTCTATTATATTTTATATATATATATATATATATATACCTTTCTAGATGTTTTCTAGAAGCCCACTCAATATCTTCCTTTTGTTTCTCTTTATATATTAAAATATATTCCTTTCGGTTTTTGATATTTTCCCCCAATGTTCATGTATCGCTTAAGTCTAATATATCCCATTGCATTTTTGATAGTTCTAATTCTAATTCAGTTAATTTATCTTGTGTTTCTAACGTTAAACAGTTTAAGGTGGTAATATGAATTAGGTTTCTTCTTTCTTTTGATTTTTTAGTATTGATGTTAATTTTATTTTCTGTCCTTTGAGCTAGACAGGATAGAGATAATGCTGGATACGGTAGGAATTTAATACCACCAATATCTTGTCTTATCTACCGTAACTTTCACAGTACGTAGCATTACCATGTCGTAAGAGCACCCATTTTCGGTTTACTAAACTTGAATATTTCTGCGAAAAAATTTTCTAATTCTAACCTAACCTCATACATTCATTTCAATTGTTAACTATATATCTCGACAGTGATAGTTCTACCATCTAGATTTATTCCAAAGTCCCTAAACCTTCATAATTTCACCAGACATATAAGAGATTTTCGGCTCGAATCAACTCCTCTTCGCAATGGATTTAGATAATAATCTTTTAACTAATCACTAACTTTCAAATTTGAATTTTTAGACAAATCCATTTTTTATCACAAGTAACAGTTCATTTAATAAAACCATCACCTTTCGACAAAGCAAGAAGCTATTTGCACATTTCTACTAGACGATTTGCTTGAATCTCGTTTAATTCGTGGGGCACTGTACGACAACTTTATAGATCTTACCTCATGATTTTAAGTGGCGATGTATAGTGTCTTTAGAATATCCAAAGGAATCCGATAATCGATGAGTGCTCGTACTAGGTTCCTTTTCTACTGCTTCCATCGTAGCCTTAAAATACCATATGAGTGGGCGATCAGAGCTCCAATAGCCGGTGGGTTCCAGCGTCAAATTTCCACTATTAAAACAATTAAATCAATGGTGTGCTGTTGTTCATTGACTGTATCTTCTTTAATTTCACACATGATCTTTGCTGCTGCGGCTGGTTTAAATTTTTCTTTTCAATAATACCTTAACGACATACGAATTTCATGCACTTCATACGTGTTATTATCAAACCGTCTTGCCTCGTCAATTAACACAGACAGTATGATTAGAAGAAAGTAAAACAGTTGTACTTAGAAGTAGAAATTTGTCGTAACAAATTATGACATACATAAAAAGCGCATGAATTTCAGTGATGAAAACCCACGTTACTTCGCAAGACATCGTCAGTATACGAAATTTAAAATAAAATGTTATCTCATTGCTATAGTTTCGACCTGCGACTGGAAGAGAGGGGGGGAGGGGGAGAATAGAGCAAACAATCAGAAACTTTAGCCTGGTTCCCCGCGCTTGTACGCAATACACTACACAAAGACATAAGACCTATACTTATATATTAGGATGTCCGTTGAAGCTAACCTCTACTACCCGGCCTAGCCAAGTCTGACATAGTTCAAAACTGCTATACAGAAAAGCTTTCTGTCAAAAAATCGGGACAAAAATCTTATTTGGCGTTTGGTTCTTGATTTCTACCTTGAAAGTAGCAACTCAGCAAATTACCTCCACTTTACTTCTGTATAAGTAACTGTCGGCGATCAACATTTAGTTTATCGGTATCGGCAATAATGTCTTAGTTTATAAGTAAATGTTTATAAAAATGTAATTGTCGGCGATAAATTTAATGTACATAAATTGTATAAATTGTAAAATTAAAATACTGTCGTCCCGCCCGCCCTTTCCTATTGCGCATAGCCACGCGCTCGTCGCGCTCGCCGCAAAATAGTGTTAAGCGCGGCCAAGTGGCGCTGTTGGCATGCATGCTTCAGATGCATCAGATGAATCATATTAGTCGTGGCTGCGCCTCTCCAGTTCACTCCAAATCAGCCAGATCGGCAGCAGAAGTGTTAAAAACAGTGTGTTTTATTTTCGCCTTCAAGTCGGCAGAACGGCCGAGTGTCTTCCTGGGAACGTAGCATCCTACCAGCGCATTGTCGGTTGGAGAGCCTTTCTATCGCTCATAGTTTCTATCGAAGGTCTGAACAAAAAAAGCGATCTCCAACAGTAACCAATTTACTACTAATTATTTACGACCATCAGAGCTGTTGGCGACAATTAAGAACTATATGCAGCGGATTCAATACTTCAAAATACTTTAATATGCATAATTAATATGCGTATCAAGCAATTTGGAACTGTATTTTAATCCTGTTTCATCAACTATTTTAGCACTTAATTTTTAGCTGTTTTGAGCTGTCAGAGCAACTTGATAATGATGTTTATTGAAAATAATGCATTCGAGTACTTTATTAATATTAACGGCACTTCTTTTGCAAAAAAAATAGAACTTTCTTTCATTTTTCTTGGACAAATAACTAATGGGGTCTTCTTACGTGTTGTTATCGTGTTATGTTACGTATATGACAAGGCTAACTTCCAAAAAAGTTGGCATTGTTGTCTCTATTGTTACAAAAACAACATCTTCATTATAGCAATTAAATAGAACACAAAGAACATTAAATTTTGACTTATCTCGGACCTAGTTGGGTGTAGTGTAAACTATATGTAAATTCTATGTAAATTAGTACTGTCATCGTTTACTCAATTGTTATAAGAGCAACAAAATCTTTATTACAGTAACTAATTAGCACATACAGAACACTAATTTTGAGCTGCCACATCTGGCGAGCCTGGGTTATCGAGTCTCTAGCTACACGGACGTAATATTACGCGCATATGGTGTCTAGTATAAAGGAAACACCTACCAGTACCATATTAATTTTTTGCTCAACGAAACAAATATTGAACGGCTAGTATTCAATCAAATTTTAATCTATTTTTCGATTACATTATCTTTCTATATGTGCGTTAAATTGTTTAAAAAAAATATGAATTTTGTAAATGTTGACGATTTAAAATCAATATCACGAACAATAGTTTAAGCAACATATAATCGGTCACCAGCTTTACTTCAACCCGAACTTCATTATTGACCAGTTCCTTGTGGGTCGTTTCAGTTCAGCGATCCGTTTGTTCATTTGCTTACAGGAACATATCGTAATTCATTACTTATATTGGGTACACAGGTAAACAGATCATATTTTACACGTGACAAAAACTTCTCTCGTATGTTAGAAATAAGCGTGATATGGATGACACTAGCAGGCAGGCGATCTTTCAAGGAGGACCGGCGGTATATCAAAGCGCTGTGGGGTGAACGCCCAAGAAGAAATCTTGTTAGTGTAATTACTATGCATTGCGACGGATCAGAAGAAATTGTTTCCTCAATTTTTACTCCTTTTTCGTGTATAACCTTTTTAACATTTTTAGTTTCGCGCAAGAACCTAGAGCGAAAAAATATTTATAGTTTTCTTTTATACATCACCATATAGAAGTGTGTAGGGCAATCGAATATTAAAATTTAAATCGAACAGGTAACACGTCTCTCTTTACATATTTGATTATTAGTATAAAATAATATCAGGACAAATATATGTTTTAAGTAAATATTTATTGTATTTTAAATAGGTTCATTATAATATAGGTGTCTATAGGCCAGCGTGCGGCGATTAGAGATTGTTCCTACCGAAAATCAGAAATTGTGTACTATCTTAAAGCAAATGTTAAATGATTCTGTTTGTATGACTATGTTTATTAGAAGCCATCAAAGTTTTTTTTTTTTTTCATAGCATTTTTGAGGGGCAAACCGGTATGCAAGCCACTAGAGAATATACGATCACTGTCGCCCATAAACACTGGCAACCCCTAGAAGAAAGACGCCAGTGCGTTGGATAACGATAGAATATGTGATTGGGTAAGGAATGGGGGAGTAGGATGATAGAAGAGAGTGGGGTAATGGATGTGTTGTAACAACGGGAGGTGTTACTTCGCGTCCGTAGTCTGAGAATGTGATATTACACTGATCGAGTCGGCCCATTTTTGTGCAGCACCAAAGTTGATTGTGATTTTTTAGATGTTAAAACATACATTTGAAAATTTAATATCAGTGATACAAAGCTGGTGACTTGAGGTTAACATCTCTGTTGTATGTTATGTTTGGGTTTATCCAGTTTACCAGTCAACATATAATGAGATAAGAGTCATTAACAACTACATATAAATGTCTCAAAAAAATCTTTATTGTCCATTCCACGCTATTAATGAGCCTTTTGCAACCAAAATAGGAGTAATGACAATTCAAAAATACTGTCAGATATAGTGACAATTGAATCACAGAATAACTCTAATAATCTGTTGAGTCAAAATAGTTTACTGTACCGGTATCGATTTATTAAAGCTATAAAAAATAATAATAATCATGATTAAAAAAAAATCCATACATATTTTACATTCGAAAATACAAACATACAGTTAAATATCTTTAAAAAATCATTGTATATATTTTTTTTATTATTAAGAGAGATTGTAACAACATTAATCAGCTCACCATATATAGAACTCAGTTCTTATATGTCAGACCTAAAGTTAGCACGATGCGTTTATAAAAATCATTTCATTTATATAGCTGTTAATAAAGTCGATCTCATAGTCCATAACCTCTACCTTATTAAATTAAAAATTATTCCCTTTTCTCATGTGATATTGCATTGTTAACTTAATTTATCTAATTTAATAGGTTTTTAAATATTTGAAGGATTTGAAACGAAGTACGTGGGGATGTAATAAATTAATGGACAGACCTGATATTTCTATTGTGTATTTCAAATGTGATATTTGAATTTAAAGGTAAAAGGAATTTCAAGGAATTTTTAAAGGTAAACAAATAAATAGAGATCGTGTTCCAGGCTCCGATGCCGCTTTGTACGTAGCAAGGGATAATACTCCCGTACTGTCTTTTTCGAGCTTGTACGATTTGTAAAGACCAAAGCGGCAACGGCAGATGAAACAACGCGGAAGCTGTTGTGATTGCGAACGTCTCTATCACACCTAAGTAATTATTCTTCTGTCGCATCGGTCATTTCTTTCACTCATTGTTTGTACGTCTCTTGAAGAAATATATACTCTATGTCGAGTGACAGCTTTAAATTTTTACAAGAAAATAATAATATACAGTAACATGCCTATATATGTCTGTAAATGCAATCACACGAACGTATGTACGTACTGGTTTTTCATGGATTTCAAAATTAAACTTAAAAATAACTGAGGCATCTTATTTCTTTGAAGCCACGTAACGGAATTCAATTTTTTTAACATAAAAAATTTGAACTTATTTTCACAATTAACATAATTGTGGATTTATTTCTATTTTAAAATCAAAACGCACGATGAAATAAATTTGCATGAAAGCGATGTGTTTCTTTTACCCTTAATGCTTAAATCATCTAGCTTCAAGAAATGTGGCGACACCGACAGGAGCGCACGATAGTAATCTGTTTGTTATACACAGATTTAATAAACAGACTTGGGTGTAAATATACATCGGAATAAAGGTATGGTAGATTATCTTGGCTAAATTGTGGCGTTTGGACACTTAATGATGTTGTAATAATTGATGCTATGTTTAATATTTTAAGGTGTGTTCTTTACAATGACTAAATACACATTTTTTTTTATCGGTATTAATTTTATATTAAATACTTTTCTGCCTGAAAATCGAAATTTAACCTTAAATAATGTTGTCTATATGTTTTCAGTATCAATGAATCTACTCAAAACCTAATGCACAATTTTAAATATCAAAATGCTATATAATGATTTCTTAAATTTTATAAAGATATTTTTCTGTCTGTTAGACTTCAGAACAGATAGATTTTTCTCTGAATTACTTTTATTTTATCATATCGCCATTTTAACAAATACATTCAATGTACAAACATAATGTACTGTGTACAGATAATAATTTTGACTTCAAATAAAATTTGTGACGTATCCATACGGAATTCGAGTTTAAGGATTTCCAGATTTATTCCAGATACGTTTCTTTGTGTTTAATATCAAATTTGTAGATCACCAGGAAATATACTGTAGGTTTTGATAATTAGTGAATGAATGGATTGTTACTACGAATATCACTGTAACCTAAGAACTATTTCTTTTTATTGGTTAGAAATAAAAACGAAAACGTGAATTTTTCCCAGGAGTACCAAATCACAGAGCTTAGTACTCACGTTCATTTCAATTTCATACCATAAACCGTTTATGAGAAAAAAGTCTTCGTACACGGTGCAACAATATAGATTTGAGAAGACGCTTGACGGACAAGGCGCTCAATCCTATTCCCGGGCTCACTACTCGCACATAGACTAACCACACGAGCGAGTCTTTAGTCCTGCATCATTCACAATAGTTTTTCAGAAATACACATTATTAATAAATGCTTACAATCTAACTAAAAACTGTCCATGCCACTGATTGGTTTTAGAATGTAGAAGCACATCAATTGTCACCAAATTACAAATAAATCATACTGAGTTTCTTCTGACGCTTTTAGCCGGTCGGCCGGGCCCATCCTGAACCCTCCGACTCGCTATCAGTCCGACTCGGTCTCAGCGGCACGCGGAAGGTGTTCGCTCGATGGGAAAGTAGTCGGTTAGCGCCCTGAACTGCGCGTGCGCCGTCAGTCAGCCATGCACTACACGTTAGCTTAGCGTCGCGGCAATGTTACTAACATTCTAATTTAACAGTCATAAATTAGACGAGATGATTGACTCTGAAGGACTCTGGCAACCCTGATAGCAAACCGTAAACTTGAAAATTCCTATGGAAATGCATACTTGATAACGCGTCTGCTTCCTTTGACACCTTTTACTTAATATCCGCCAAGTATATACGTTTTGTCGTCCAGCGAAAAATCTCCGTCGGTGCCCGCGACCACGCGGTGACACATCACGGCGTGTCGATTCACCAGCAACGCTTGTTTCTTCAAAGTTCTAGCGCCATTCCTATACGATTACAATTGTCGAAAGTGCCCTTCGTTTTGGCTGTCGCTTTATTATCCTGTGATACGTACCGTATTCATAATGTGTTCTCGCTTTTAGTGGCTCCCAATATAGGGACGTACGTCTGTCTTACACCTTCATTTATAACATTCATATAGTCTGGATTTAGTTATGAATCAATGATTATCCACGTATAATCCATCACGATACGATTTCGAAACCCCATACCGATTTTAACCCCGATCGGTTACATCAGAAACCATATTGAAGTCGATTTCATGTGATTAACTCAACAATAACCGACTTAGTTTTGACGCGTATCGGTACTAAAAATTAATTATTCTGCTTTTTTTCTATGTCAACAGCAAGAACTTAAAAACTCAAACAGTAAATGATAATTAGTTATCGTGATAAAAACGGTGGTAGATTAAAAAAAAAATTCCTTATCACGTCAGTTAAGAAAAAGTCGAAGATTCTTATTAACATGTATTCATTACAATAGAAATAACAACTATCTTCTGCCCGTGACTCCGCCCGCGGGGACATTTCTTCATCTTGTATATCAACGCGTCACGGTCTCAATCGTGATCCTGATCGCTGCTCCGTTATCGTTCTCGATCTTAATTCTGCTTTTAGTGCACTCGCTCCCGATTCCGACCATGGTACCGGTTTTGATTCCGAATCCAGTCTTCGTCTAAACAGATTCTGAGTCTGGTTCCGCTCTAGATCCCGATCTCGCTATCAATTCTGATTGTATATAAACCTTAATAAGGATATCGACCCCGAGGTTGATATTCTAGATTTTGACTTATGTCCTGTTCTCGATTTAGGTAAATCCATCCCGGTTGTAACTTTCGACGTGATTTCGATTTCGATAATCGAAATCGAAATCACGTCGATTTCGATTTCGATAGTCACAGTTTCAATTATAACCAAACCGGGGCAAATACTAGTTACAAATATAATAATTAATTATATAATATCACTCCTGAAAGCTAATGCAACATTGTCATACAAAATTTATAAAAATCGTTGAAAAATTTCCAGAGATAAAGAACGAGACTTAAGCGAACATTACTTTTTTTATATATTATAGATTGTGTATATGTAAAAGATAATAATTGGTATGGTTTTCTGATATGCACTTATATTATTAAACGGTTACGTAAGAATAATAAATTTAAAACTTACACCTTGATGAAGGTTTGTTACAGGAAAATTAAACACAATTGATTTCGGGATTTCTCTCAAAACATTGAATACGAAACACGTAATTAATTTACAAAGCGCACTCATGTCTACAAAAAATCGTTTATTAAATCTCGTTAACTTGTATAAATTAGCTTAAATATCAAATTATGGATATAATAATTTATGACCGGAACCAATATTGTATCTATTTGTTGTCTACTTTTGCATTTAGATTTTATCACGAACGATCACGTACAGTATTACTGCTGGCCACTTATTAAAAAAAAAAGAAAAGAGAAGTTACTAAAAAGCCGCCATATGTTAAGGGAAAAAAAGGAATTCCGTTCTTTTAAAAATTGAATACGAAACATATAAATCTAAATCGAAAGCGACCAAGAAGTCGTAAACGAAATATTGAACAGCGAAATGGGTTTTAAAGTTTAAACGTTTGCGAAGAGCACATGCAGTCTATCGTCCGGGTTAATGCAAATGGAGTGCCTCGGTGAAAGTTCCCAAGTCAGCCGATAGATCGGTGTTTCGAGAAGTGGCGCCGGCGACGCTTCCACGAAAATTGCACTATCCGTTTTATACCGCACCGCTGGCGTTGCTGGTCAACTGCATAAAACTCTGTTACCGCATCTCGTTGGAACTTGATAAAATCGAACTTTTGTTCTTTCCTTTTATTCTTAAACTTTGGTTTTGACGGAGTTGAGTTGCAATACTTCAAGTCTTCTTTATTCTAAAATCTGTACCAGAGATAACCCGATTTTACGTATAAATTTCGAAGGACTATTGAAAAATACCTACTGATCGTTTGAATTGCTATCAAAAATATTATAGTAACTAATCCAAAAATCCATAACTTTTTATATATTCGACATATTTATATATATATATATGGGTAAATTTAAAAATCGGTAATATAGTTTCCTTCGAGCGCAAATTTATTATACATATCACATATTATAAAATGAGTAAATAAATATAATTTTAATTATTCATGTCAGTAGAATCAACAACTAGTAGAAACCTTTTACCCAAGCAGACTTTAAATTTAATAAAAAATAAAAACATGCAAACTCTTCATACTTATATATTATTTATTTCGCTAAGTGCATATATAGTCTAAATAATGACAAGGAAATGACGTCACAAAAAAAAATTAAACAAAAATAAATTTTATCTTACAACTGTCACTTTCATTGTGACGCTTAAGCGAAGACGTATTACGCTTTCTACGTGTAAATACGCAATGTCACTTCGCGTGTAACATTACTCTTCTGTTGACAGCTCACAAACACATGGAAGGGGATTTGGACTACGTTTAGAAATAATCTTGGGATATTTGAGTGGGCATGTACAACACAGACGGATGATCAACTATTTCATAAATTACAAGTAAACATTTACTGTGTACCATAAAACACGTCGAAGAACCAACGGGACGGTTAATTTAAGACTCTTGGTATGTAAATTTATTTTAGTGATTGAAATGGGAATATGAAATCAAAGGCGTATATTTTCATTTAAAAGGGTGAATTAGTAAATCAACATAAATACAATAACAGTAACAGTCTAGACGACAAGTGAGTTTCCCGTGAAATATAGTTTCGAATTTTCTGAAAGTATAAATAAAATTAGGCTAAGTTTTTTGGCAATAGTTCAAAACTATAAACGATAGGAAATTTCCTCTTTTTTAAGAATCTTGTCGCTATTTTATTCTCAAATCCCGGAACTCTATTATAGTTCTTTATATTTTTTATTTAAAGTGAAAAATATATCTACGCGCCGTCCTTTCGATATGGGGTACGTTGCCTATAGAAAAATAATGCACATAAAATATTTTTTTTTAATTATTAAATATATAAAAAGATTTTAAGATTTAAAACAATGGTATAGACTACACAAATGAAGAAATTTATAAAATAAGGATATTGTTTATTACGTATATTTTTATATTGAACCTCTGATTTGATTGAAACCAGAAATAAAGAATAAATAACCCGCCTATATTTTTTGTGCGTAGGGGTCTACCTAAACACTTAATAAGATTGTGCTATAAATTTGTTTGAAATTTGTTTATCTCGTTGATTGTTAATTTGGGAAAGTTCCCAATAATTTAGCAAGAATGAAATGTTTTTGAAATATATACAATTGTTACGTGATAGTTTTAATAATTTAATACCTAACAATCACACTAAATAACTTTTTAAAAATTATTTGAGCGATTAGTTAATAAGCACCTAGAGTAACTGAATATTTTAAATTTTATTTGTATTAAATTACTAAGTGTGTATTGTGATTTTAAACAATAATATTTTTAAAAAAGCTTTTACAACTCAACACACAGAAAACTCACTTCTAAAATGTGCTCCATCGATTTTTCCAAACTTGTAAATTCTAAATTGAAGTTCAAATAACTACAAAGAATGAATTTTTCAAACAATTTTAGAGAAACCTTTCAATAGTTATTATGACTACTGTAGGGAAATTCTCACTTCCAACACGATTTTGATCGGTCCTAATTATCAAAAGAATATAACACCCGATCTGACATAAAATTCATCATGCAAACGAAAAAAAAATTCAACGCATTGTATCCGGGCATACTTATTTCTATATACATTTGGATAAAAATTGTCGTATTCATACGTTTACGTTTCCCCATCATGAAAATATTGTTAGATGGCAAAAGCGCAGTGGCGGCCCCAGGGGGCGCGGCTGGCGCGGTCTCTGGCTCATTAGCCCAGTTCCAGCTTTCAGCTCCCTTCACATAAAAGGGCACGACGGCTTTGTGTTTTTCAATATTTATGCATTCCATTGACATTGCACTTTTCAATTCCATTCGATTGAATAATAAATTATTACAGATTTAATATTTTAACGTTTCATAAATAAAACGTGAATGGCAATTTTTTATTTTATATTTATGAATACAAGTCAACCGACTGCTAGCCCACAGCAGAGTATAAGTATAAAAAAAATATTCTTCGTATAATCATATAAATAGCAAAAGTACATATATGGTAAACACTACATCTAATTATCAGTACAGTCAACAAACTAACTCTCATTGTGATGGTATGCCAATACGCACAACACAAAATATTTATAAAATCAAAAACATCTGAATGTAACAAAATTTTCGTAAAAGCATCAAGACGCACAGAACGTGTCAGCGTCATCCGACACAACACTCGTAATCTGCGTCCTGGCGAACAAGTTGTACTAGTGCCATCGAGTAGAACTTTTGCAATCTGTATTGAGTCGCGCAGGTCGTATTAGCGCCATCTAATGGAACTTTTATAATCTGTACTGAGGCACACAGGTAGTACTAGCGCTATTTAACAAAAAACCTGTAATCTGTATCGAAATGCACAGGTCGTACAAACGTCATCTAATGGAACTTTTATAATCTGCACTGAGGAGCACAGGTAGTACTAGCACTATTTAGCAAAAAACCTGTAATCTGTATCAAAATGCACAGGTCGTATAAACGCCATCTAATGGAACTTTTATAATTTGCACTGAGGAGCACAGGTAGTACTAGCGCTGTTTAACAGAAAACCTGTAATTTGTATCGAAATGCACAAGTCGTACAAGCGCCATCTAATGAAACTTTTATAATCTGTACTGAGGCACACAGGTAGTACTAACGCTATTTAACAGAAAACCTGTAATCTGTATCGAAATGCACAGGTCGTACAAGCACCATCTAATGGAACTTTTATAATCTGCACTGAGGAGCACAGGTAGTATTAGCGCTGTTTAACAGAAAACCTGTAAACTGTATCAAAATGCACAGGTCGTATAAGCGCCATCTAATGAAACTTTTATAATCTGCACTGAGGAGCACAGGTAGTACTAGCGCTGTTTAACAGAAAACCTGTAATTTGTATCGAAATGCACAGGTCGTACAAGCGCCATCTAATGAAACTTTTATAATCTGTACTGAGGCACACAGGTAGTACTAGCGCTATTTGACAGAAAACATGTAAACTGTATCGGAATGCACAGGTCGTACAAACGTCACCTAATGGAACTTTTATAATCTACACTGAGGAGCACAGGTAGTACTAGCACTATTTAGCAAAAAACCTGTAATCTGTATCAAAATGCACAGGTCGTATAAGCGCCATCTAATGGAACTTTTATAATCTGCACTGAGGAGCACAGGTAGTACTAGCGCTGTTTAACAGAAAACCTGTAATCTGTATCAAAATGCACAGGTCGTATAAGCGCCATCTAGTGGAACTTTTATAAACTGCACTGAGGAGCACAGGTAGTACTAGCGCTGTTTAACAGAAAACCTGTAATCTGTATCAAAATGCACAGGTCGTATAAGCGCCATCTAATGGAACTTTTATAATCTGCACTGAGGAGCACAGGTAGTACTAGCGCTGTTTAACAGAATAGCTGTAATCTGTATCGAAATGCACAGGTCGTACAAACGTCATCTAATGGAACTTTTATAATCTACACTGAGGAGCACAGGTAGTACTAGCACTATTTAGCAAAAAACCTGTAATCTGTATCAAAATGCACAGGTCGTATAAGCGCCATCTAATGGAACTTTTATAATCTGCATTGAGAAGCACAGGTAGTACTAGCGCTGTTTAACAGAAATCCTGTAATCTGTATCGAAATGCACAGATGGTACTAGCGCCATCTAACATAACTACCTTAATCTGCATTAAATTGACAATTGAACAGAGACGAATTTACACATGAGTTTTTTGGACTTTAACCCAGGATCCCTTGGATATAAGGATCACCCAACCCCTATTAAAGACAATGGAAAATATTGTAAATTAACAAATAAATATTATGAAACTCTAATAATTCCAGTGATAAGGTCAAGAACCCTGAGATCGATGAACTCGTGTGCGCTCCTATTTAAATGTTTTTAATTTTCCATTAAGAAAATTTAAAGATTTCAAAAAAAATGGGAAGTTATTAGCAGCAGCCGAATTAATTTTTGGAATATCTTTAATTTTTAACTTAAAAAATTGCGTCGAATGTCGTAGACGGTATCAAACTCAGTTGATTCGTTCTAATGATATCATCATCGAAGAATTTAAAAAAAATGGTATTTTTTTAAATGAAATTAAAATTTGTAACCCGATTTGTAACATGATATGATGAATTTTTGACATATTTATTAAAAAATTCCGTCAAACGTCGCAAACGGGATCAAGGTTGGTTGATACATTCGAAAAATGTCATTACCGAGAAAATAACAAATGAGTGTTTTTAAAAATAATATTTTATTGATAGAATTAAAATTAAACACAATAATAAAGAACACAATTAAAAATAAAATAAAAAGAAATATTTTAACGCTCTAAGTTTGGAAATAACGGGAAGGTTTAGGGATAGTCCGCAGGGTCAATCGTTTTTTTTTTATTTTATTTTTTTTTCTCCTATACCGTACACATTGTTACATAAGACAGTTTTATGACGAAATGGCAAATAGGTTGATTAATTAGGTACGCCCGCAAGTAGCGTTAGCCCAGGAGTTCACAAATTCACGTTCCGCCTCTGCCCTTGAGATACTGCAGTCGCTAATGATGTCCAAAGAGACCCAGAAACCTTTTGATATTTTGAATAAACTTAACTATGGCTGTTTCTTTTCGCTTGTGACACAGATGCCTATAAAAACGCAGGAACGGACGGACGGACACAGTGATAAGGTTGCGGTTTTGTGCCTTTTGAAGACAGAACCTTTACAAATATTTGCTTTATTAATATATTCCTTAAAATAAGAATTACTTAAATGCAATATGTACCTTTCGAAAAACGAATCATTTCTAACAAAATAGATATTGTTGTTTATAACAAACATAACACGAAGGCGTAAAGTGACATAGTTTCAGTTGACTTACGATCTTATTTGAACTTAATGTATTGATATATTTTCTTTTTTAGAGGTTGTGTGATGGTGAGTTAGAGTAAAGGAATTGCATGAAAGAATAAGTTGTAATTCATGAAAGGCTCACGTAGAACAAACTGTAATTCCATAGGCAGTGTAAATACAATATCGATAACTTTAATAGATGCTCACCTACTACAATGGTAGTATAAGAAATTGCTCATGTAACTAAAAAAAAAAAAACAAATAACAGTAAGGATTTTTTTTAAATAACACAAGAATTTTGTATCACTTTTGAAGGTTTTACTACTAATTAATCATCGTTTAACGATATCGAATACACGCTTAATCGGTGATTCTCTCACCTTTGTCATACTTCAGCATTGTAGTCGCTTAATTGGATAATGTGCTTCACATAAATATTTAATTTTTTCACCAAATATTTGCATTATTTATATGTGAATATCGCATCAGCTGTAACAGAACGTTATGTTTCTTAGGTAGAATTTTAATTATTTCCTGACGAATAGCCAAATAATTTATGTTTTTTCGTATTTGAATAGCGAGCGGCAATTTTCCGCGAAACAAAATGCAATGAGAGATGTTTTCGCGTAACGCGTGTGCAAATGACAAGCTATCAATGTGGGCGCGGCCGACGCAGAACGCCGCGCAAATATTTGCAGACACCCACCACGTCTTGCAGGGAAGTGGGAGGTTTTTTGTGTAATCTCCGCGGAAGAAAATTTACCATCGTTCTTATACACCGTATACCGGTTCGGTTTAGGTACGATCGCTTTCGTCGTTTTGCAATAATCAGTAAATCGATTTCGGTGCAACGAGAGCCGATTGAATCGGTTTCAGAACGCTCGGATTGCCTCAACAAAAGAACTCCGATTATGAGTCGGATATCGAATCAGAATCGATCTTCAAACGTTCGGAAGGAGGCGACTTTTTGATTCTACCCGATTTGAAAAGCAGAAAACGAACAGACGGATATCCGGCTGTAAAAGAAGAATCTCTAGAAAAAAAAAATAACGGCAATCCAAATGAAAAGGGCTCGCTTTTATCGCGCGGTTAAAGCGTCGCGTCCGATATCCGGCAAGACGTCCGTGTCAAATTACACTTTTTAATTTTGGTGGCTTTATTATGGTAATAATGCGAGAGTGCCTCGGGTAATGGCCCTCCGCCGAGGCCCGTCCATAATCATCGCCGCTGGTGATATTCCCGAACTACCTGTACGCCTATTTTCCATTTTTTCTTAGGTCATTCTATATTCGTGTCGTATTCCAAAGAAAGACGATAGTCTGTTTGGAAATCAATTCGTTAGCTAAATATTTTGGATGCAATATTATATAACATATTAACTCCCGCCTGCAGCTTCGCTCGCATGGACATACAATAAATGCCTTAATTTTTCATATCCCTTTGTCCAGCATAATCCCGATTCAGTCTTGTTCTCGTCTCGATTTAGGACCTTATTCCGATCCGGCTCTCGATATCGATCCCGATTTTACCTTTGATTCGATTTTGGTCAAATTATCCCATTTTTAAGGGTTTTTCATAACTATGACATAAAATTGGTCTTGTAGCTTTGGCTTTTATTTTTATTTTTGGTATTTATTACTTGTAGTGAAATAAACTGTTTTATTAGTGAATATTAACTGTACATAATTTATACTTTTAAGAAAGCTTGATAGTGACAATGCTTAGAAAAATTAATAAAGAAACGAAAGTAACAGGATATATAACCCACCAAAACCAAGATTGATACTGGAACTATCTCAATATTGGGCTTGCTTTGCTGATCACTACTTTTTCAATTTTCACTCGGGAAACCTGTATATTTGTGGTGTATGTGTCACCCTATTACCTGATTTACCTTTCAGGGAAAATTCCTCCATGATCGGTCCAGCCGTTCCAAAGGTTAAAGTTAAAGTATCAACGTTTACGTATGTTACGATTTCCACCAGTCAACTCTTAAAGCAAGCCTTGTTAGGAACTTTATTTCAAAAATTTAAATAAAGGGCTATGTGAGTGCTAAATACATATAAATAAAGCTATGGACTTGAATAATCGCAGTTATTTTAAAATCAAAGACGAGCGCTTCAATTTCATTTATTTGTAACTACAGATAAATTAAAAATGTATAATACTTCTCTTTACCCGTACACTGATATGTAGTAAACCTGAAAAGTATAAATGAAAATGTATAAATAAACTCGAACTTCGAAACGCTAGAAAATAAAAAAAAGCAAACGTTGACTTTCTTGAAAAATAAAGTCATATTATTTTTAGTTAAGACGGAAAAGTCGTTGTCTGCCGCCATGAAAAGTATGAATAGTTGTATTGTCCTCGCTCGGATGTGGAAAATGTACCGGAGCCATTGTCGATAACTAAAGATATTTTTCATTTCATTTATTCATATTAAAACAATACAAAAGAAACAATGACGTTTGATTTTTTACGTCATGTTTTGTTTAACTTCTCCTGTCTATGCGTGTACTCCTTTTGTAAACAAATTTTATATCAGTCTGACTTATCATCATGTTGACATGTTGAAACGAGATTTTATATTTTCTCTAGATTGAACAGTTTATAGCTCTACAATGAATGTACTTTTAATGTTCTATTATATACAAAGGAAATCAAACTTTTTTAAACCATATGACAAATCACTGAAACTTTTACAGAATTATTTTTCCTGATAAATGTTATGGATGCTCAAGTTATGTTCTGCCTTTGCAAATTGTATATATCTATCATATCATATATCCAGAATATACATCCAAAGTGTACGTATTCTGTATTTCTATTTAGAATATAATAACTAAATTGCATTTATATGTTTATGCCGTCATCGATTATCATTCAAGTTTGTAGTAAAATGGAATATTACAACTTCGCTGAGAGGTGAAGCCTTGCTTTGTTTCGTTCCACTTGTAAGTTCATTGAATATCACGGATACCACGAATGAAACTGGAAAATATATTTTCCTATGTAAAAGTTACAAAAATGTCGTAGTAGAAATTTGTAGCTATGGTTCCCAATAAGTCAGCCCGTTGTTTTCGAATCAAAAGATCCCCGAATTCTAAATTCGTCACGTCGTTTTCGAACGTTGATATTTAGAAAAAAATTTTGTGGTATCTATGTGTTTAACCATTTTGTTAGGTTTTTTTTGTGTGGGTCACATAAGACATGTGACCAATTGATGCATCTATCCAGTTCGGTCTGATAACCCATAAATATTCATATGATATTTGTGCTAGATACATCACACGCATCGATTCGAAATAAGTGTCTAGTTATATTGAATTGGTGCATGCGAAGCATTGAAATTCATTAGTCAAGCTACCATATCAACTACACAGGTATTTGACAACATATTGTACTGTGAGCTCGCGAGTGATCTCATTCTATAGAATGACATCACTCGCGAGCTCATAGTTCATGGCAGCGCAAGGCTGGAGATGCATAGCGTGTTGTTAGGCGCGGTTTCTACATATTTAAATAATACACAAATTGTAGCATAGAGAAACGAGTCGCCAAGGTCCGAGCGTATGTAATTTTATGGAGCACTGCCCTTAGGCACAATTGCCTATTTATTTTATACGTTAGGGTCCTTGTTACGCGAGGGAATGCGGCGACATCTTCTGTAAACAACAGTAAGCTGCGTAAAAAAGTTATTCCGGAAACGATTCAGACCGCGTGGTATGGAGCGGACCTAACTGTACGCGGAAACTTAGAAACTAAGTTACGTATCCAATATTTCTAGATAAAAGTAAAATGCGAATTTGCGAAGAAAAAAGCGTGTGCGCATTTATATACACACGTAGAACGTTTTGCTCCTTCGGCGTGAATAAATAATATTCACAGTGAAAAATATCAATCTACAGAAATTCGGTTATATAAATAGACATACAACATATATTTATTATGACTTGATATCTGTTATGTTTACAACACTTGGTGTTCATTAAATTGCATTGAACGACTAATTGAATTAGGCACTACACGCTTGTGCATTCGATTGTCATTGTATAATAAAGCACATATAGTATACTAGCTTTTGCCCGCAGCTTCGCCCGAGTAAACATAAAATGAATTCGTTCATCTTGTGTATCGCCCCGTCACGAAATTCAGATCCTGATCTTTACCTCGTTCCCGAATCTGAATCCGTTCCTGTTCTCGATGTCAGTTTCACTCCTTCTCATTTCTAATCGCGGTCCCGCTTTTGATTCCAACTCTTGTATTGGTCTAGGGAGATTCTGACTGCATTCTCGATCCGTCTCGTTTCAAATTGTGGTCTTAGTACTGCTTCTCGTTCCGGTTCCGGTCAGGTTCTCATTTCTAATTTTGATCCCAATAACTAGATGACGATGATTGAACTTGATTTAATTCTCGATTTCAGTTCCGATCTCGATTTTCAATTCTAATTTTTGTCATGGATGCAATTTCGATTCTGCTACCTGTCACGATTCTGATTTGAAGAAAAATGTAGCAAATGCTAGTAGTATCAAAATAAAACTTGCGCTATTTTAGAAACTTTATTGGCAAAAATATAAAGATGAAGCCAAGTTCTTTTTTCGAAAACTTCTAATACACTCGTACAATATATAGCTAGTTTAATAGTAGCCGAATAAATTTAAAACGCAAAGAAAGACAAAATAACGGTTTCGATTTTCCATAAAATATTTCATTCCTTATTTCACCCTTTTAAAGCTACTTTTCTAAAAGTGATAGATGTCGTCAATAACTTCAAGAGTTTAGTTTTGGTATATAAAAATTTCAACCCTTTTTCCACTTCCTTTACGGTTACGTAAAAAAAAAACAACGAATGTTATTTTTGTTATGTGTTATTGATGTTATATTGTTAGTAATGTTATTAGTAATGATTAGCTAAAATATAAATTTTGACTTTAATAGCTTTAGCGGTTTCGATTTTCCATAGAAGATTTTAACCCTTTCATGGTTAATTAAAAAAAAATACAGTTAAGAGTTGAATTTCCAAAAGACCTTCTAAGGGCTCGCTATACTTTATAACAAGAACTTTTGCGTAAAATTTGAAGTCTCTAGATCCTGTAATTTGGGCTGTACGTTGATATATAGGACAGTCAGTTTACTCATATATATATAGTGGTTTGCTGTAATATATATATATATATATATATATATATATATATATATATATATATATATCTATCACTGGCAAACCACTTAAAATAATTTTAAGCCCTATTTACTTTATTGTAATTGGTTTGCTACATCAGTGCGCGCAACTTCCGTCATATTAAAATTACACTCCGTTTTCCAACACATATAGTATGACTTGTTTATCATCTGTGAACAGAAAGAGAAACTAATAATTGATCTGGTAGAATAACGTTGTTAATTCGTATTTAATCAAAACAGGCAATACGGGTAACCGTACTTAATGTTCTTAATTACTACAAAAACAAATCACAGGTCACCACCACATTTGAAACAAATGCCTGTCCTCAATAGTTCAAAGAGAAATATACAGATGGTGCAGATGGTGTTGTTCAAATAATGTTTGTATGTTACATCGGTGCGAGCAACTTTATAACCATCTAAAAATACACTATCGTCTATTTCTCTTAACCCGCATAAAAAAGTACAATCTGAAAACTTTATTATTTATTGAAGGGTGGCCACTTATATTTAGGGAGATGCAATACTTAAAGTTTCTAATCATTACATAGGATTGCACTGCAGTTGCTATGAGTTGTTCGCGATGGGATTTCCTAACAGTTACCAGTATAGACTTGAAATTTCGAAAAAGAAAATGAATAAGAAAATAGGCTACATCTCTACTTACAAGAAGCTTTTTGTGTTAATTGAATCGTAAAATATAACATTACGTATTTTGTACTCTTTTTTGTTTTATTTTTTATATTGTTTTTAAACTCAACTTTCTCTGCTTATTTACCTGTGAAGTTTTATACTTTTTAGATTTCTTTTTTGTTGTAAACCTTAACACGATATGAGCTTATTTAAGCTCCATATAAGGAGAATCCGGAAAAATCTTACCAAATCTCATTTAAGGTGATCAAAAGATAGTGCCACGTCAACTTTAAAATTCAGATAACTGTACATTTTGTACTATTCTTTACGCGGAAAATGTTCGACATGAATAAATCTAACAGGCTTACCTAGTTAAAAATTATGGTGGTAATCTCATGCGAAGGGGACAGAAATGAATTTTTAAAAAGGGACCTCACATAATTTATGAACCCTCCTTTACCGTGGGTCTAACAATTTGCGGGTCATGTTTTTTTTTATATGTGTCGTTAACGGAAACTAACAAACTTTTAAAAAAATTTAAATCATTACAAAATTAACTATACCGACTGTGTACAGTGTAGCGACACAGTGTAATCTGCCGGTCAAGGGTGATAAGCTTTACGCCCGCGCGTCTTCGAATGACGTAATTTTGACGTCACAACGCTACCGACTCGATCGTTATAATTTAACCTGATTGCCGCTGATACTGAATCGTCAACTGGGCTGTATGTGGCATGCTCTTCAACGAGAACTAACCCTAGATTCTACTAGATTGAGAGTATACCAATAGTGGGCCCGATGATGACGATGATCAAGGATATCGTCCACTCAAACAACAATCACAAGCGATATTCGACAGCTGTCAGCCGAGGTGGCTTATGTTATCTTCAAAAGTGTGACTCTTTTCTAGTTTCCTTTGAATGCATTTAGTTGTTATTAGTTAAATATGAAGAACAAGTAGCATCGGAACATGAGTGTGATTAACACTTAATCAATTTCGTTGATGATATCAATAGATGATAACGATATGTAATAAACACCGCCAACGGCACCGGAAAAATATGGGAGCATCTTCTGAATGCCGAAGGTGACGGACGCGGAGCTGCACCTCCGCGCCCTCGCCGGCGTTATTGCCGTTTATTTTTTTTTCTTTCGCGCTTGATTTACTCCCGTGATTTACGATCGGGTGTACGTACCCGCTCGGCGAGCAAACAGGGAGTTTGGTCCGCCAGAGCGGGCACCGGCGCGGCGCGGCCCGAGCGAACGAGGCCCGCCGGCACCACGCACGAGGGAGCGCGCGCCGCGTGCGTGACGCCGAGGCGTCTCTGCGTCCGCGTCTATGAAAAAAAAAAAGAAACTCCGCGCCGAATACGAGAATGACTACAAAGAGAAAATTGCGGTGTACGTGCATTAAGCCGGCCCCTCGCGAGCGTTTTTATTGCCTCGTATTTCGAAGGTTTTACAGCCGTTCTTGCCTGCGATTTAAATTTATAGATATGCTTTTTTTTTGATGTGAACTCTTTGTATTTTGCACAGAAATGGAAATTTCGATGTTCCCACAAACGGTGAATTACTTAAGGAAACCACTCATTGGATGTGTATTGCATCCGATCACTGGATGTGTTGTGAATGATACGACATATTACGATTCCAATGATTGGATGTATCGTCCTCACGTGCATTAAATGCATCAAATTATACGTAATTATAACGATTTTATAATTCTAATAATGGATAACGATTGCTATCTTATCGTTTGTCATATTTTTTTCTCTGAACCTAAAACGATATTACATTTTTCCTTACAATCAAAAGATTTCTCTGAATAACAGAAATTCATGCAAACAATCGGCCTTAAAATGATTATATCTTACTAATAATTGATATAAAAGCTTTTGAACTTATTACATATAAATTTTAATTACCTTATTCTGATGCTTATAAAAGTATTTAAAACGCAGACATCGAGTGCATTCTTATTTTAAACCCAACATGTTTTATTGGATTCCGGATGGTTTTAGTATAAATTTAGGTCAACAGTCTTTTCAAAATAGCTAAGTTCCTAGAAAGGCCTATTAATTAAGGGGTAAAACCGTCTAAAATTGCACCAACCTACTCACCTTGCTAGTGCAAGTAGGCTGTTGCAGTAACTTCGATATTCGACTTGGAAAATTACACCGGTCAAGAAAAGAAACAATTGTTTGTTTCTTGTCATTTTTTTTTGTTTCCATCTCAAATTGACGCGTATTTTTATATACGATAACAATTTTCCTCTAACAGCTTTTCTTTTTGAGTTACAGCTACATACCCTCATTTACTATTTTTACTAAGATTTGCGTTTTTTCATTGAACACTGAAATATATTTTATTGTTGTTTTCGATATGGCTTCGTCGAGAAGATGTTGTGTACTTAGTTCCGATTGCTTTTGCTATATTTGTGGTGAACATGTATTTGCAAAATATCGAAAACCTACATCGGACTTTGTAAAAACTGCCTATCATGAATACGCAGGTCACAATAATTAGGCAACTCGTGAAAGATCCATATTTTGTCAAATCAATGACTGAAGTCGAATCCAAAGCTTGGAATACATTTGTTTGGGTTATGAGTAATTTTCTAGGCGAAAAGAAATCTGACCAATCACGTCGAGCTAGTTGAGTCCATGCTACCGAACTTGCAAGAGCTAGGGTGCAACATGAGCATAAAAAAATCACTTCCTACATTCGCATTTAGACCGATTTCCACAAAATCTGGGTGATTTTAATGAGGAACAGGGTGAAAGATTCCATCTAGATCTTAGGACAATGAAAAGGGTTATCAGGGGCGGTGGGACTCACATATGATGGCATACTACTGATGGAGTTTGCAGCGAGATCTACTTAAAGTGGTTCACTCAAGGAAATCTTATAAAAGTTCATCTTATGGTGTTCAATAGAAATTTTTTTAACATAATATATTTTTTTTTGTCAAAATAATAAAACTGTATATTTCAAATAGTAAAGCTGTTAGCAATCTTCCAGTATTTTTTTCATAGTCAGTGCCTTAGAAATACCCAGTAACAAAAAAAAAAATAAACCAAACAAGACTTGTGTTGACCAGTGATATTTCACCACTCCATTTTTTTGTATGCTCACGAAAATTTGTTACAATCAGGTTTAACTGATTGTTTACCATCATGAAGAAAAATACACATACTAAACAAATAAAAATTATTATCTTAATGTAATTAAATCAGCACTAACAATCGTAATATTTAATAAATAATTGATATTGTTGCATGGTTACATACAGTTGCTCGAAATTTTCCAAATTATAATTTCATCAAAGAATAGAAAAAAAGGACAGGAGTTATTATTGTTTGAAAAACGTGAAATAAATCAGTATCTATAATTTAGTTAAAATACAGCATGCGTATAGAAAACATTTATGAAATGAACTTTTTGAGGCACAGTGGAATGGCCGATATCGCCTGCGATGACTGGCCGATCTAGCGCAGTCATCGCCATCTCTTCCACCGTACCCCTTTGCTGGCGCTCTTCCAATGTGAAACTAGGAGCGTACTTTTTTGCTATCCATACATCAAATCCCAGTGACCGGCTGTTCTGTACGGTTTCCGATATATTTTTATTGTACTCGTGGCACCTATTTAAACAATATAGAAAATGGAATAGACAATCATCGTTGGACGCCTTTTACACGAAGTATTTTTTACTGGTGGTACAACTGTATTTTTCCTGTAACACCTCGATATGGAATAAAACGGATGTTTGTACGTGGGTCTGTTTACAAATAATGATTTACTGAACAAATTTCATGGAGTCTTAGATGATTGTTTTTAATGATATGGGCGTTTTTTCAATTTTTTTCCAAATATGTTGAAATGGCGTTCAACCAAACTTACGATCAAGACTCACCGTCATGAGTCTCGTTTATTATATCGAATATTTCTTGTACTACATTTCCTCTACGCTATTACCGCCATTATATTGTATAAGTTACTGAAATATTATTCAACTAAGACGATAAATGCATTGATGTCTCTAACTTCACGTATATATTTTAGAATTTCCATAACCTCGTCTTTTAATTCGACCCCCTTTTGGATTGAGTTCTCGAAAATGTTGTAATATGTGCTACTTAAAATTTACGTATAACTTATCGTGGCTCTAATTTCTATTATTTCAAACTCAATAAAATATCACACCAAATTTTGCCGTTTTAAAAATCATGTTTCCAAACAGTTAAACACGCCTAATTTCGTTTCTAATCGGAAGCCAAAAAACTCTTTTTCATGATTTGTCTTTCAAATTGACGACATTCTCTTAAAAATTCTAATCTCCGATTTAACTGCAACGTGTAACAATCTCATTAGATTAAGTTTATTTCTATGCTTATAACTTATAATATTATGTAAAGTTACACAAACTTCCCTTCCAAAAGGTGGTGATAGTCTCTTTGGGTCTAAATTCACGCACATGAAGTGATGTAAATTGTATTAATAGCATATGATGGCAAAAAAGAAATAAATAACAGAAGAAGATATTGTTTACTTTATTAATATGCAAATGTTAGCGACGCGCGTTTTTTTGTATAGAAATATTACCGATGTCATTCTATAATCATCTAAAGGCATGTTAACGAAATCTTCAACTCGGGCTCCACTCCTCAGATACATCTTTCCCTCGTACAACGAAACCACATATGACACATCCGGTGATCGGATACATCATGCCCAGTGCATGACTCTTCCAATTGTTTGGTGAGTCATTCCTCCATGCAAAGACAAAATTTATGACACATCCAATGATCAAATACATCGTGCCCTCGTGTACCATCACACTATGACAATTTCGATTATTTGATAAATCACCCTTCCAATTATTGGATAAGTCACCTTTTCAATTATTGGATAAGTCAGTCCTTCATGCAGCGTCAAAATTTATGACACATCCAGTTATTGAATATATCATCTCTAGTGGACGGGTATGACACTACGACAACATTCGTGCAGCTCTTTCAATGAGTTACTCTGTCTTCGTCAGGTGTATGTTATATTATATGTTAACTTCAGACACATGCACATAAACTTTCCTGAAAAAATATTTTCACACTAATAACAATCTTTCATAGGCTAAAATTCTTCGTTTGAATTTAATGCTTTAAAAGCATTTAACAAACACTAAATATTTGATGTAACGAGAATTCATATTTAAATCGGTTAATTATAATTATTATATAATTAATATGATCCCTATTCAAAGAAATATTTCACAAATAAAACTTTTAGTACTGTCAATCAACCATTCAACACTCTCTCCAACTTTTTTTTGTTGATGATACTTTTGTATTCAAATATCAGACAATATTTAGTAAACATTATTAGTTATTTATTTAAAATAGTTATTACAAAATCAGATATATACCTATATTAAAGAAAGTTTTATCGATACAAACCTAAAATAAGATAGGAATACCAAAAGCACTAGCCATTTTTTATCTAAACACATAATAATAATTCTAAATGAAAAAAATGTCTACTAAAAAGTACATTTCACAAACAAATTAGCTTATGAAAATATACAAATAATAAATTGTCGTTATTTTTCAATACAAATAATTAAAGTGATGGTAAGACATATATATGAGTATGTTGAAATGAAATAGACAAATAGATTCAAATACTTTTTAAATGTACATAATATAATTCTTTAAAATTTCACGAAGTTATAACGGCTATCAACAAAAATTCCCGTCTCTGTTCCGGGTGCCGTAAAATTATTTATAAACCATTAAATCTCGAGCGACACACGAAGTGGGTCATTGCCAAAGTATTTTATTACCTCGTAAAATTGATTGCGACTCGCATTATTGACACGTCCGTCGACTCGGCGGCATCTCGGCCCCCATATAGTCATGGTGTTTAGAGTGGCAGAAGGACTCGAGTTATACCTAAGGCAAATGATTTCATAACGTTCCCTGTTCCGTGAGGTAGGACAAATTCATACGTAGGGAATGTCCTCGAAAGTTCGAAGCACAACGGTAATAAAAACGGCGGAGGAATATCGAATATTAGACGAGCGAGTATCGGACGGACCGTAAAGATTATTGGAACAGCGTTGTTCGAATTCAATTTGATATCTTCTGTCCTACGCGTATCGGAACGTTGACAAAACTATTTTTATCCACTTATAAGTACCTAACTAGGTTTCGTGTGTGACTTCGTCCGCGTAAACTGCACAATTATATGAAATGTGACTCATCGTTTGAGTTAATTCTCAGAGTTCTAAATCATTAAAAATTTGGTGCCTGTAAGAGTCGGTATACGGGCGAAAGTTTTGTGACAACGACTTTGAATGGTAAAATCATTTTAATGTGAATATTCATTCGTATAGTAGGAAGAAGGATGAAATAATAGTAACAATTTAAAACATTTATTTATACAAAGAATTATATTTAAAACATTAATTTATACAAAGAATCTCGCACTGAATTTCATATTAACAAAATTTTATTTTTACCTTTACACATACATACGTATTTATATATACAAATATACATACAACGCAATACATTTGCAAGCTATGCATAATTCTCTAGTGCTGCGCGCGCGGCAGACCGATCATAATAGTTGAGTGGGAGAGACGCAAAGGCCCTCTCGTTCGGTGACTGTTACGTTACCGAGCGTTACACTTTCAAAGTGACTCCCAGCCGCAACCTAATTTAAGACGTTGTCACGTCAAAACTTAATAAAATCCCTTCGCGGTTTTCCTTAATGTCTTAATAAACAGCCAAGAATTTCAAGTTTCAACGTTTTGGGTTCAGAATCCTCTAAATAATCAAATTTAATTCGTTTTTCAAAAATATTTCTGATTTTCCATAGACACGGCCCGATTACAATCTTGAAAATTGTAATAATACATGTTCACTAGTCTTATATATCGTAGTCAATTGGTGTTAACACACTATAGTGTTAAGGTACGTACATCAGGAGTGCCCACTTAGAAAGATAATTCGCTTTTTAGTGTTTCTTTCTAAAATTAGTAAGATTCTGCATCTCAAATAAATATTGCTAACGTCGTAATTACGTTCAATTTTAAATAAAACTGTGTTAGTCAACATTAAAATTACAACATATTATAGAACACTGGAATGCAAAGAGCAAAAATAGAAGGGTTCTATGAAAAATGCATAATATTTTATTTATTTACTGGTATCTTCACTGTAAGTAATATTAAAAAAAAATACAATGTAACAATTAAACAAATAATATAATCATAATTTACAAAGACTCATTACTGCATATGTTAACAATTGATAAATGTCATACTAATACACTAATATACTTATAACAGTGATTTCACAAAAATTATTTATACACACCATCATATTAAAAACAGTACTTAAACAGTGTCTTACGAACGAAGCCTTGTAGAATCTATGGGCATTTAATAAGAAAAAAAACTTCATTTTAAACGTAGCTAGTGTTCATTGTTTCCATACGAGCAAGCCAAAACAATATATTGTTTTCGGATTTGTATACAATCAGGTGAAAGTTGAACAAATTGATACGTCTCCATTTCAGAGACCCGTAGGCGTGACCCTTTACGACATCGTAAATCGCTATATTATCCCGATGATCTGAGCAGATTTATTGCAGTAGATATCGCGTTTTACGGCTCAGTTCTCAACACTACGCTTCTCCCAATAGTAAATCAAAAAGGCTTAGACAAGCGCGACGTGAAAAAAGCGAACCCAGCTTACTTCCGCTTTTTTGAACAATTCATGCATAAAAGTTTTACGGTCCCTCGAACCTGGCTTAGTCAAATCATAAGTAATCCACATAGTATAGATTATTTCGATATATTTTTGGTCTTCCCGTTAAGAAAATTGCAAATCTTTTTTGCAATTTCATTAAAAAAATAGGTTCGTTCTTGTTTTCAATCCACTTTTTGAAAATCAAGATATGTGTTAACGTATTGAGGATTTCTGATCATTTCCATAGCGTTTGTGCCTGTGTGTATGTGCGTGTTTGTGTGCGTGCGCATGTGCGTGTGTGCATGCGTTCATGCGTGCCCGCGTGTGCTTTTACGATTTCATAACGTTTAAACAGATTAACCACTCGACACGCGATTTGAGACATTCAGAAGTAATCTATTCGACTTAAATTTCCTGAAAACTTGAGCTGATTTTGCCGGATAGATTTTAAAATTTCTTAAAAATACATTTTTTTAGATGACTTTTATTCTACTCTACCATTCGATACCAATATCTAATCACCTCGTTTCTTTAAACAGATGCAGCAATTGCCGTAAATTGCATAAAAGTCGGTTGATTTGCCCATGAGATATCGTTGGAGAAATATTTAACAAGTTTTATTTTACAATATTTTTCAACTACTGAATCGATAAATTCCAAATGTAACCACCTGTTTTCGTACAATACAACGTCAATCATTATCATCCGTATCAAAATCTGTCGTTCCGTTCAAGAGATATCGTTAAAGAAATACTCGTAAAAAATATGTTTTTCAAAATAACTTCTAAAGTTGGATTCATGTTTAGTACCGATCAACTTTCTTTTTCTTAAAAAACTGCGTTTTATGCCACAAAGTATGTGAAAATTAAACATGTTCGATTAAAATCATAGTTAAAGAATAAAAAAAAGCGTTTTTTTAAATAAAATATTTGACTCGAGGAGCTTCAAACGTATGAAGGTGATTCAAAACGATTACAAAAAGCTAAAGTGTCGAGAGATGGCGCTGTTTGGCTGTATTATAGTCAAATGTTAAATTTTGTCCCAAACTCTAATTTGCGGTCAAACAAACTCCGTTTTACAGAAAGCTATTTCTAAGTTTTATATATAAGAGCACAATTTATTGTAAAATTATGAAATAATTAGAATAATACGGCAAAATTTTGCTTGCATTTCAGACCTTTAGGTTTTGTGCTGTTAAACACAAATACACACATGTTTGAGATTAATACAATTGGCAGATTTTTAGAAAGAAGTGGCTTTATGAATAGGCCACACCCTTTTAGGTTACCATAAATTCTTAAAAAAAAAATATTTCACCAAGGTACTGCATAGCCAGTCGCCCGACAATTTTATGTTTATTTATCACTATGGTCAAATCATGCATAAAAATAATATTGTTCCATGATTGAGGAATCACCAAACATCGAAAAATATTTTTGTGACTTTTCATATAAATTATAACATACATTTAGGGTTCCTGCATGTATTATAAAATTATTTAAAAATGAGATAATTTTAGTACAATTGAATCAAAGGACCAATTCGAATAATCATAATAATTCAAATAATAATAACTTAAATTATCCTATACCCACAGGGTGAAACCACGGAGGAATATTAAACACAATAAAAAAATATTAAGGGTTTGACTCTTCGTCAGGGTTTCGTGAGAATTACTAAAAACCTTTATAGTTTAATCAACTAAAATAAATAGTATGGTATATTAATAATTTCTTTACACCTGATGAAGAATAAAGCCACATAAATATTTTAACCTCTTACAAGTTGTCCTGAAAATGTATCATTGTAAATTTTTAATAGATTTTAAATTATCTGTAAAATTTGAAACGAAAAATATGGGGACGTGAAAAATCAGTGAGCAAATTTGATATCTTTCAAAGGTAAATAAATAAATAGAGATTGTTTTCCAGTCTATTTTGCCGCTTTGTTCATACGACGCGTCTTGTCTTCATCTAGCTCGTACGATTGATAAAGCCTAAAGAGGCAACCGTAGGCCAAATAATACGGAAGATTGTATTGTGTGAGGTGTTAATTCGCGGAAATCCACAGTAGATGCTTGCCTGCAACATGCATTAACATGCAGCATGCAACCCACCGCCGACCCTCGAATTTGCCTCTCCACTACGAATCTCTATCCAAATGACTGAATATTGATTCCAGAGGATTGACAGATATCGAACACCTAAGCAATTGTTATTTATTTTTATAATTATCTAATTCCTCTAACTGTTAAATTGTTAATTCTACGTACGTTTCATGCCAACCAGGCACATCCTCAGGATATTGCCGACAGTCACATCCACCAGGGTGCAAGGAGCGTTAAAACAACCAACACAACCTCGTTAAGCGGGCCGCTGTCATGCAATGGTCAAAGAGCGACGAAAACATTCTTAAGGCAGCCACAGACCACCACCGATAGACAATAGACATGCCTGTCAAATGTCACAGACTAACCATCACCAACATTACCCAAATAGTTACAGGCAAGCGTCCAATAATAGCGATTTATAAACGTCAATTTGGTCGTTGAGCACATTATTATTATCTTTGTTTTAAAATTTCGAAGGATTCCAAAACATTTAAACGTAACCCCTTCTCACACACATGCAAGACATCGAATTTGTGATCGTTATTAAGCTTATGACCGGTTTCTAATAGATGTTTAGCAAATTGGGATCTGTTTGATTTATTATTTCTAAAGGCCGAAATATGTTCTTTGTATCTTTTTTCAAAACAACGTCCGGTTTGTCCTATATATATCGATTTACAGTCATCACAAGTTAATTTATAAATTCCAGATTTTTTATTATTTTGTAATTTATCTTTATTATTGCATAAAGTTTTCAAATTGTTATTTGTTTTAAAGGCTGTATAAATATTATGTTTTTTTTAATAATCTTTAAATTTTTTCCGAAATTGTACCAAAATATGTCAAACTGGCTATATATTTCTTTTGGTCTTTTCATTGTGTTGGATAGATACATTTCTTTATAATACTTTTTTGGTTTTTATTAATGAGTCCATCAATACATTTTTTACTATATCCGTTTGCCAATGCTATACTGTAAATGGTATTTAATTCTAATGAGAAATTATGATTATTAAGAGGTATGGTGAATAACCGATGTGTCATTGATTTATAAACCGCCAATTTGTGTTGCCATGGATGACAAGAAGAGATGGGTATTGTAGTATCTGTGCACGTGGGTTTTCTATATATTTTAAATTCATGTCTATTATTTTTTCTAGTTAATGTCAAATCTAAAAAAATTATAGAATTGTTTGTTTCTTCCTCTAGTTTAAATTGAATTTTGGGGTGTATGCTATTAATATAATTTTGAAACAGATGTAATTCTGGGTAATTCAATAGAATTATAGATAATTCAATAGACCCTACCACCTGCACCAATCGGGCAAACAATAGTTAATAAGGTTCAACAGTGTTTACAAACGTGTATTTTTACAAGATTATAGAAAATATTTTGAAAGAACGTTGTAGTCGCTACAGAAATTTGAAAGACTTGAAGTTTGTTAACCTTCTTGCTCGTGAAACTTTTCTTTCTCTTGTATAAATTGTCCAGAAGAATCTGCTCGTACAATGAGAGTCGAGAAGGGTAGGTAGCCACAGCCACCGCCACCGATGGGCCACCAACCCAAACAATGGCAAAACTGGGAAGTTCCTTTAGCTATGCTTACCCTGTTTAAAATCTTACTGCACACCCCTGGGTATACGTATTAATCACACCGAAAAAGTGATAGAACAAAATAAATATAAAAATTCCTCCCTTATAAGTAAATTGGGATACATTTTTTTTCACATCTATCTTACGTTGTGGGATATCGTTAGATATCTTACTCAACAACATCGCGGATCTGTGAAAATTACTTTTCAATCTAGGGATCCGTTTGCGAAATATTAAAGCTTGAGGTTTTTATTTTTATTAGAGTCAAGTGTTCCGCTCCTCCTGCCAGTCAAATGTTATAATTCGATATATGGAATCTATTCATGATCCCAAAACTGGTCCAAGCGTTTTCAATTCGGTATTTTCGGTATTTAAGATCAGCATATTAGTCCTTACGACATCGCTGAAAAGCTGGGGAATGACCACAAAATAGTTTTGATAGATTTAGAATAAGGTAGATGTACAAAAAAGCTCGATATTTGGATCCCATATTCACTGAAAAAAATCTGATGAATCGTATACTCATTTGCGTTTCTCTATTTAAACGTTATGAAACCGAGCCTTTTTTGGAAAGATTGATCGCTGGTGATGGAAAATAGATTACTTATGACAAGAACGTGCGAAAAATAAAAGCTTCTAAAAAGATCATGGTCAAAAGGCAAGCAAGCTTCACAGACTATAGCGAAATCCGGACTAACTCCCAATAAGTTGATGCTACGCGTATGGTGGGATTGGAAGTGCATTATTAGGTTCACCTAAATCACTAGCATAAAATAAATAGATAATTTTATTACTTACAATCACAATTGTAATACTTGTAAGACTATCTCATTACTATTGCATGTGTCCCACGTTTTCTATTTTAAATATATATTTTCATACATAACAAAAGTGCACAATCACAATAAGATTTTTTTTGTTATTTCAAATCATTTAAAAACGTGCTTGTTTAAATTTTTATTTGTATTATACTATTATCTGCTTTTCAGTATTATATGCATGAAATTTTGAAATTGATTTAGGATTGTATTGGTTCAGGTAAAAATTTTAATCGTATAGTGAAAGCGATCTTTTTCTTCCTCCAAATTTCCTTGCATTTTATAATATTATTGAGCTATGGTTAAAGTTACATGTCTATAACTCATCGAGAAGTTTGTTAACCTCGACTGCAAAGTTCCAGCGAAATAGACAAATAAACAAACAAACAGACAAAACAAGAAAACGAGTTATTAAAGACGTGGTAGGTAAAAATTGTTTCTTCTTAATGATATTCGGATGTTTTATAAAAGTCATTTTTTTTTAATTATGTCTATTTTTGAGCTCAAAATGCATCATCGAACGTTGCAAGTCTCATTAACATCGATTAATTTGATCAAAAGATCATTCCTGGAGACTTAAAAAAAAATTATTTAAAATGACTTAATTTTTGGCCCCGAATAATTTTCAAAAGATAAAGACTCATAACGAGCGGTACGACGTTGCTTTTTCGAAGAGCTAGTTTGGTTGCGTCAAAGCCAGATGATGAGACTGTTTGGGGGAAAAAGCTAATGAGATTTTGATATCGATCGGTAAGTAGAGAATACTAAAAGTTATTTTAAAAAATGTTTTAAACATTTTTAAAAAGTTTATTTTAAGCTTCCTTAAAATCTACCAGGCGGAATTAGTTCAACGTTTCTAGAAATCAAAGTTAAGTGAATTACTATCGAATGTCAAAGTCACTAACCTTTCTTACATTCTAATACGTAAATTAAGATACCTAATAATTGACTTTATGTCAAACATAAATAATGTCTCAATTTCAGGTCTCTAGCTCGTGTCATTCAGGTGATTGAAAGTCCTCATGGATATGCACAACGAAAAATGACTGAAAATCGACAGAATTATTATCTACACCTTTACATCTCCAAATACAACAAAATTAAATTCAAAAAACCCACACGAAAACACAACCTCTAAAAATTTTAAAAATAATATGGTATCGGCCCTATTAGGTAGTAATAGGTAATAATAAATAGTAGCTAATATTTTGATCCAATCATCGTCTCAATAGACGACTAAGAATTATTAAGACTTAGACTCAAGAATCAGATAATGATGTCTTAATATTTACTTACGATGTCCACGTAGTTTACTTGTATTTGAAATTCACAGTTTATCATATTAACTAACTTAACACAATGAATTCAATTCTATGTCTATAGGTGTACCAGCGAACCGAAGCTAATCTGTCTATCTCTAAATTATTTATTGAGACCACTCTAGTGAGCCCGAACACAATATCACTGCTGTAAGTTAATGGAGAAGTCGGATATGCTGAAAATTCTAGGTGATACTGCAGTATCAGTTCAAAGTTACTATGTTCTAATCTCAGTGAAGAAACAGAATACCGAATTTTAACTTGATCAGAGCTATAGAAGATGCTTACGTCCATTCATTAACTAGAAAAGTCTGATAATTTCAAACGACTGAACAGATTTTCTCGAATTGTAGCTGGAAACACTCTTGATCAGGTAATCTTTCAAACAAAAAATACTAAATCCAAATCGGTCCAGTCGTTTAGGAGCTACGATGCCTCAGAGAAGCACACAGATGCACACGTCAAGCTCACAAGACCCCTGTTTACGTCGGGGGTTAAAAAAGAAAAACCACATTATATCGGCGCTTAACAAACACCACCGCTCAAACGTAAATTGACGGTTTTTATATTCGAATGTTATTAGACAGGGCTACGTATTAAGCGTTGAATTACCTGTTAAATTCCAAACAGACAACGCATCCAGTCAGTTGCCAGTCTAAATTGAGTAGCAACATCTCGTAAGTCACTTGATTTTTCAACATCACTGAACGACCGTCAGGAAACACAGTAGTTGTGAAACACAGTAGTTGTGAAACACAGTAGTTGTGAAACATCAAAACTGTTGTATACTGTGTTATTGTAATTGGAAGAAGATGAGGGTGGCAGGTATTGCGAATAAAAAGAAGAAGCTTATGATTTTCATTAACGACATTTAAAATATTACATTTCATCAGTTAACTGTTACAGTAGCGCTAGAATTTGTTTCTCGTAGACTATCCTTTGATTCTATGCAAGTTACAATTGATCGGCGATAACTAAAATATAAAACGTACATTTTGGATGAATATTCACTATCATTCATTTTAGAAACTTTGTAAACAATGAGGAAATGTCAAAAATAAAAATCACTGTTTATTATTAAAAAAAGCTTCATCACAGGAGGAAATACATGATCAGACGCACAAGGCGTAGGTCAAAACTAAGTGTCTCAAAAGTGCGAGACGCTTGGTATTACTTCATAATAACGTGTTATCCCTTCTACCTGCGCACAGCCTTGGGAGCAGACGGCGTAGGTCAAAACCAAGCGTCTCCTGGATTTTAAGAAGTCTTGGTTTTACTCTAGTCGGACGCGCGTTCGACTGCTTCACGTTCGAGATGTTTCACGTCAAAAAATTTTTATATAATATCTGTTTATTGCACTATAATCGTTTGTACAAGTCCATCTTGTCCCCCTCTCGCCTACTCTAAGTACTACCTTTAAAGGTGATGTTTATATTAACTTGTTTTCGATCTACACGATGTTATAAGTTATTTTTACAGCAAGTATTGGAAAAAATTGTTGAAAATCTGACTGTACAAATGCCTCCAGAAGGTCATCCCTTCAGACTCGATCAGTTTAACAAGCTATGACTAAGCAAACTAAGATACATTAAGGACAGGCTCTTTAAATAAGTTTTTATAGCTTGTCTTCCTTAGATATCGCAGTCAGAATATTTGAAATAACTTTTCCTGAGTATTACACAGATGTTCAATAAATACGAACATCACTGCAAGGTGGAAACCAAAGGATAAGTGGACCAAAAATTATATTGTGGAATTAGTTTTGAAACTCGATTTGCAAACTATTTCACGCGAAAAAGAGACAGTGCGACATTTATTGCATCCATAAGACGAGAAATATTACGGAGTAAATATTATTAGAAACGGAGATCCAGCCAGGAAGGAAAATCATACTAACAAGTAATATGGATATAATGCGTTCATACAAAATGTTGAGTCGGTTAACTTGACTCCATATCTTCAAGATAGTGCTATTTACTACAAAATCAAGCTGTATGTCCATTTTACATTGTAAAATTTAACGACCAAGAAAGTCTGTGATGTTTGTTGCACAAATCGAGTAGTTGATCATTTACAGAAGCCCGACACCATTGCATGTCATATCAATTTCAAATGGATGCTGTGCTCAAAACCCTAATGCCATATTGAGCAATTCCGTTACATTTCTCAATTGACAAAAATATTAATTTTACCAAAAGTATCTGGAGAAAAAATGTACCCACATGGAAAGTGATTCCGTATTTCATACACACCAAATAAATGTAGATGTAAAAGGTAAAGCCATTTTCCTCCCGAAAAATACATGGCTAAAACAAAGCCAACTATAGGAATTATTCTATACCGTATGAAGTTCGTCATTTAGAGTACACTTTTCTCATGTAACTTTCTGAAGAATTTATTTATAAATATGTGTCCTGGGAGAAAGCAGGTAATGCAGCAGGCTTGGGTACGTGTGCTAAAACACAAGCCTAACGGCAAGATTTGGTACACAATTAGTTTTAGACATGAACTACAATTTTTATCGCATTGCCGCACATCAATTAACGCCAGCAAACTCGTAAACTGACAGGCGAAATCATATACGACTAAAATATTTTCTACAACATAAAAATATCAAAATTTGTAATACTTAAAAAATGTGCTATCATCCCAATGCCATTCCGTTTATTAAGAAATTATTAACAGATACATTTTCCAACATGTGATGTATGCACTTATTTATGTACATTTTCTTAAATTACATACATTATACGTATGTACTAAAATATTGCAGCCTTAATCATGAAATTATAATTGGTTGACAATATGTAATTGGTAATTTACGTTTGTTATACATGAAATAAAATATGTAATAAATTTAATTTGGTTTACAATATTTGGTAATTGTCATTTGACGTAAGCCACTTTTTCTCTTCATTGCTGCTATGTCATGTATTCGTTTCAGATGTAGTAAACTCGCAGTATCACTCTTTGTTTGTTATTTAAACCACTTGAGAGCTGCTTTTTAATAAATCAATAATATTTATTTTGTCTTTAAGCGATAACATTACTCTCTTAAGCTTTTGACATTTTTAATGTAAGATGTGACACGCACATCAGAACTGAGTAACTATTGCCAATTAACAAAACAATAACGAAACGCGTGGGCAGCGATCCTGCGGGGCGCGGGCGGGGGTAATGCCAGTTCTGACATTTTCATGCTTGCACAAATCCGACTTGTAGGTATTTAATATATCGGTCGCGATTGGTAGTCCGGGTAATCGCGAATCCGTATAACTGGAAGCCGGATAATTGAGTTTTTACTGTATTAAGATTTTCATAAGTAATTATCTCATACTCTCTAAAACTGAATTAGTAGAATTTTTACTAATTGAAGTAGTAATAGTAGAAACTACATCAAAATTAGTAATTTTTAGTTGAATCTACTACAGATTTACTAAGTTTGTAGGCGTTAATTTCAATTAGTAATTTTTCACTAATTGAAAAAGTAATATGGCCCAACTTCACTACTGAATTAGTAGTTCTGAATTAGTAGTCACTTGACAATTAATAAAATAATCACTTTTATAATATAGAATTATACTTTTTAATTGGTAGAAAGGGTACAATTTTAATTTGTAATAATTTCTACTAATTGAAAGAGTGGATAACCACTTATTGCTGGTCGTATACTTTGGACATCTTAAAATAGTAGCTATTGACTATTAATTAGTGGTTTTCCACTTATTCAGTTTTAGAGAGTAGGTTATGTTGCCGGTTTAAATTAGAAAAGGAATAAATTAAAAAATTAAATAATTGCATAGGTATACGTTAAGTTTAAAGTTCTTTTTTATACTAAAATAATATAATTTGGTCTGATCAGATTGACTTGTTTTAACTTTTGTCACAAACAGATACCTAATTCACTTAACTAATTATTGCTAAACACAATACAATATACGGTCTATACGGTATTGTATAGTACGGTCGTACTATAGCATAACGCATTGTCGCTAAACAAGGAAGGGCCTTTCAATAAAGCCCATAGCACAGTTTACGGTGCTTGACATATTATTACTGAATACCGATTAGCTTTTTATGAAAAATAGTTTATATTTTAAGTATCTTGGTATTGTATTACAAAATCGTTCTTAGTCCTAGATCTGATAATCCCAATAAAAAAGTGTAACAAATTTGTATATTGTTGTAGATATGCTGACATTTCTCTATATATAATACAGCCAAGATCAAGGGGAAAATTACTGGTCTATCTTATGAAATCTAATACAGAAGAAGTTTTTGATGAAAATGATGAACCTGCCGACTCAAATAAACCTCAAGATATCCTTATACTCGATATAAGTATTTACTGATCTAGATTTACACAATTTTGTCGGATTACAAAAGACCAGGTGTAATAGTCTGTTTACTAATCTATTACCAGATAATTTTTCAATGGATAGCTCTTCACCAATAATTATTGAATTACTGAATCATTCAGAGATAAATATTATACCTGAGCCTAATGATATGGAGATAATTCCCTAAGCCTCATCAGATACAATCAACCTTTTATTACCATCCATTGATGAAAGAAAACTGCAGTCTGTAAACGATGAACTAAATAATAACAAGGACCAAACTGATATAGTTACAGATTATTACATGAAAAGTTTTCAAAGTTAGAAAGAAGATAAAAT